>WEIU01009076.1:454495-468486 GCA_013389925.1 Aegithalos caudatus
ATCTGGAGTATCACAAAGTGCTAGACAAACTATAACATTGAGGAGTACAACATTTCTGTGAGGAAATATGGCAAATAGTGACAAACAGGAAATCTGTGTGCCATTTAAAGACAGATTTAAAAAACAACAAAAATTCCCCACACTCCAACCCAGGATCAGATTGAAACTGTTAGGATGGTTATCTCCCTGGATGTGAATCTTTGACTCACCTTGTACCATTCTATTTTAACTGAAGAATTAAGTGTGATTACAGAAAGGACAGGTTTGCACTGGGAGTCCAGGTTCCATACAAGCTCTGCTTGTGCCCCTTGTTCCTGACTTTTTTTTTTTATGGCAGAAGCTGCTAGGTGAGCTCAGCTCTGGGTAGTTTTGCAATGTGCATAATCACCCTGCAGAAAACAGAATTATTCCCTCTGATTAGTAATAATTACTGGTTTAATGGAGCTTTACAAAATACAAATTGAAATACATTCATTTCCATGCAGGCTCTCAAAATCAAATGGGTCTAACTGTGATGAAGACAGAGCCTCTTGCTTTATGGGCCTGCCACCCAGCTTGCACCCTGTCATCTGTTTTGAGGAAGGTTTTCAGGAAGGAAAGAGTGGTGCTGTGGACAAGACACTGGAATGGCTCCTAACACAGCCGTGCAGCAGGTCTATCACATTTCTGGTGGCACCAGGCAGTTTTGCTGCAGACAACCTTGTGCATATCTCTGCTTCTGAACTGAGAGCCTGTGTAGGTGAGCTCCCAGGAGACAATGCTGATGCCAATCTCTTTGATTCCTGACCAAGACTCCTGAGCTTCCCATTCCTTCTGGATCCCACTGTCAAAGCCTGTAAATACTACAAAACCCTTTGCTCTTTTCGTCCAAATATTTTTACACCCTACTATATTTTCCATTGGAAAGTCTCCCATTCCTTCTTGCTTGCCACATCCTGCAGCCCTGCAACAATCACAGGGCCCCCAGTGAGTAAAACCCTGCTCTGTTTAGCCTTTGGCCTATCTCTTCCTAACTCCCCTGCTGGAACTCCTGCCCTAGCCTGCCATTCCTCCTGCTCTGCCCATCCAGCTGCTGCTAGTCCCCCACCTCCTGCACTCCTTTGCCCTCTTCTTGACTGCCATGGCCACCTGAGGGTGGTGCTTATCTATGCCATGCCACCTATTCCCTCCTTCTTGCCCACCAAGCAAGGCTTAGCCCTTCTTCTGATAGCATTTCACAAGAGCAGGTTCCAAGGTGCTTCCTGGGTGTCCTCTCTGAAAGCAGTATTAGAAAATGTATTCTGGAAACAAAAGGGGCATATGAGTAATCCCACTGCAACATTAAAGAACACAGGAGGAATTGTGAAAAAGAACAGAGCAGAAAAGAAAACCTAAACCAAAATAAAGAACATGGGTCTAGTCAGAATGGGAAAGGGAGAGATGTAGCTTCAGGACCCGAGAGAAGATAGTGGTATTATCAAAGACTGAAAGTTCAGGTGATTTTGATGAGGGAAGAGTTGAAAGTAAGGAATGGAGGGAAGGAAACAAATGTGCTAATGCACATCAGGAAGGTTGTTTCGTTCTTGTAATTGCAGAAAACTGTGAGGAAAGGGTAGTAGGAGTCATGTTTGATTAGCTTTCATCAAAAATAAACTAAACAGCGTTATCCTGTGCTGGGAGGTGAATGCTCAGCCATGGACAAAAGCTGCAGTCTGTGGCATCCAGCAGATCTTGTGTTGGATACCACCACAGGATGTGGATGTGTTGCCAGTGCCTTTCAGACAAAAAAACCATTTGCTTTTCAAAATTGTCGTTGAGAGCCACTGACAAGCCCGGGCGAAGAGGTTTGACAGGCACTTTGTGGAGTGTCACAGCCGCTCGTGCTTGGCAACAGCACAGCCGCGTTGTGACACAGCTGCACAAAAGCTCGCAGCCACGTCCCTGCGGCCTCGCCGGGGACAGATGATTATCGCCTGCTAATCCGCACCAACAGCTGACTCTGGGGTCTTTGCTGTGCACCGTGCAGTCGCATGACTGCACTCGCTGCATCCATTGTCTGTATCCTGGCTGTTTCTGTGACCCCCGGCATGTGTGGAGAGCTCTCGGGTGCTCCGTACGCTGTAACTTGCCTTTTTTTGCTTATGGCTTCCATTGTCGTGACACTAGAGGGTGACAAAGATTCAAACGAGAGCCACATTGAAACCATTAAAACTGGAAACTTGAAATTCAGATGAATTTTTTAAAACTGACAAGTCTTCCGGTGGAACAGGCATGAAGATTCGGCGCTGCTAAATGGCGTTTTAATGGAAGTGTGCTTGATTTGGATCGACCCTGAAACAGATTGTTTAAAATTAAGAAAGCAATAACAAGATTCTTTTTTCTGTGACTTTTCCAGAACAGAGTCGAAAAAAAAAAAAAAAAAGAGGATATTTTCTGGGGTTTTTTTTTGAGTGGTCCAAAACATGGTGCAAAATAAAGCAAATTTGAAGTAGTGACAGGAAATCTGTGTTTGTGGAAAGTGTGAATAAAGAGAATACCAAAACCACATAATCAAATTTAGGCGTAAGGAAGTACTGTTGCTTATATGAAAAATAATTTTCAATTATAGAATTATATAGAAAAAAACCCACTATTCTGTATGTCATACTGTTTCCAAATCTGAATACAGTGGCTAAGAAGTGAAAAAGATCCAATTGCTTTACAACACTGAGGAAACCAACCTTGTTTTCTAAATCAGTCTCATGATTTGCTACTGCATTTTTATGGGCATACAATTCATGTTTCACATGAAAACAGGGTTTGGATATGTATTAGCCACTTGATAACACACACATAGCAAGACATTCAGGATCAAATCAACCATGTTTTTACTTTCATACACTGTAGCAATCATGTTAAGCCTTGCATCACTTAAAACATGGTCTATTATGTATGTAAAATATTTAAATTATTTAAAAACAGTAAGAAATGCTCTACTGAGTTAATTACCTTAGCTTTATTTGCCAACTCCAAGTAATTTTTTGAGTGAAATTTGCATGATGTTACCAGCTCTCAGGGTCTTATCATGAAATTTGGTAGAAACAGCAATGTACTGGCACTAAGAAGGGTGTAAATCTCAGCTTTCATGTCTACAAAATATTTCCAGGCTGTAAGACAGTGGAAAAGGAGTGGAAAAGAAATGATTCTAAATTTCCAGCGTCTGAACTGCAATGAAAAGAGCTTCCCTTTGTTATTTTAAAATGTTATTTTAAATTTTATTGTTATTTAAAAAATGTTTAGGCGGTTTTGTGATGTTTGGGCCCTTATTCATCACTCTCAGGGTTTGCTGTTGGCAATACAGCATGCAAATGGCACCAGTCTGCGCTAGCGGGATCGCTGACTGCAGTGAGGAATTGACCCCACCCTTCGAAATGAGCAAAAGACATCTAAACCCCTTTCATGGAAACTTTGGGAAGAAATAAGAGATTTGGTTAAAGATTCTGGCTGCTTTAAGCACTTGGCCAAAAGCAATGGTGTTTAGTGGTCAGAATAAGACACAGACTGTAATATCTGCTGTTGCCAGAACAAAGTCAGCCTGTCACCCAACAGACCAAAAGTGCCTTTGCCCTCCTCTATACCTCTGCACATCCAGGTGCCCTCCTGGATGATGTAGCACTTTCTGGCGGATAGGTTGGGATGCTGTTTTGTGGCGTCTGTGCACAAGACAAAATGAAAGTCAAAGAGAAGGTGCATTTTTCCCAAGGGGGGATGAAAGACCCCCACAGACTCTAATGTGTGTGTTCTCCAGTTTGGATAACCCTGCAGGAGAGGGAAGGTCATCTCCTTTGGGGGTCCATGTGCTTCTTCAGTGAAGCAAAGAGGGCAGGACATTGGTATAGTACAGGGGACTGGGAGAGAGACCCTTCACATGCTTTAATAATCTACCTTTTGCTCAGTTTTCTCTCTAAAATTGTATTCCCACTATAAAAAAAACTTCTGCAATGTGTTTTGAGACCTCTGTGGTCCAACAGAAACACCAATAAAAGCTCGAGATGAAGAAGTTGCTGTCGTAGACGTGTGTAGGCTGAGCAATGAGGCCTGAAGTCATCCAGCCTAACTGCAGGTGCTCAGCCACCATGGGTGTGTTGGGGCTGTAGCTGCCTTTGGTCCCCAGATAAGCAGTGACTGGAGAGTTGCTGGACTTTTTGGGCTTGAATTGGCCCTCCTGCCCAAGCCTGTCATTTGCCTTAGTGCCATGTTTTCCGCTGAGACACCAGAAAGCATTCCAAAGAAAACATGTTTTATAACCGTTGCTGTATGCAGTCTTTTCAGTGTTCCAGCAGCCCTGAATGATCCTCAGTGGTAAAATATGAGGGTTGTAGCCACCCAGCAGTTAGTTGGTCTAGGAGGAAGAGAGGGAGTTGCTTTCACAATGCAAGGACTGAGCCCCAGCAAAAGCATGCAATGGCAATTAGATCACCACATAGATGGTTCACACAGCCACTGGTGGTTTTGAGAGAAGAGGAATAACACTAATGTGCTCAAGATGCTGCCCAGAGGGAGCAATCTACACTGGTGCCTCAAAGACTGTGTCCAAGGGAATGTAAGTGGAAATCGATGAAAAGGGATGTAACCCAAAGCACAGGACAGGTGGAGAACAGATTGTGCTGTGGGATCTGGGGCTCTACTTTTATGTGCAGGACACTTAAGAGAACTGTAGGTGGGAGATACCAAAAGCCCCCATGGCTAAAATAATGCTGTTGAGTACAACAGAAAGGCATTTGTGTTTGTTTTGCTTGCGACCTTTTTGTTACCCTAGTTGTTTGTTTGATTAAGCCACGCAGGGTAAGGGTAGGTAAGAAGACAGCCCCTTAGTGTCTGAGGTACGGGTTTGGCAGCCCTGCAGGCAGGGAAGTGATGCCTGTGAGGCTGCGATGCCCACTGCTGATGGAGGAGCACAGAGTCCTTCCTCACAGATGGCAGAGGAACCTCCACAGGAGCTGGCTGTGGTCCAGATCAGCACCCTCATGTAGAGGCTGCCATCCGCTGCTCTAGTCTACGAAATGAAGCAGTAGATCACCAGATTTTTCAATATGTGCTGTGGAAAGCTGTTTGTACTCACACAAATGGTCCCTGGAAAAGGGCCTCCAGTGGAAGGCATGAACACAACATCTTGCCAGTTTGTTTTATTCAACAAGCTGATTTACCATTTAAAGGAAAATGCCTCCTTCCTCTCAGACACCTCTTGTCTGTGGCTATTCCATTTTTCAAGAAAAAGATGGAGGGCTTTTTTCCCAGACATTTGCATTTTTCTTTCTCTCTCCTAATTCTTCAGCACTTTCCTGCCAAAAAGTAACTGCTGGCATATTTTTTCTGTAAACACTCTTTGTGGGAGATTAAAAATAATTATCTGTATCTTGGAAAGAAGAAGTCTAGACTATTCTGCACCTTTCTCTAAATGATGTTATGCTTTGGCATGGATTGGAAATTGTTTATAGCATTATTAATGTCAGTACTTAAAAAGTTTCCCTAATCATGTGCTTTGCGCAGAAACTATGCAGACACAGCATATTCCTCCAGAAACATGTAGTTCTGAAGATATTTAATAAAGGTATAAAAATATATATAATACAGAAAAACAATAAGTACCTTGTAAATTCTGATTAATCTGTATTTTAGAATCTAAAATTATACACTTACTGGTTTTGATTTCTACAATTATTTTAAGGTTCCATCTATTTTTTCAATTATCTGAATAAGTGTTGTGCTAAACTACACATAATCTCACTGTGATAAATTTCTTGAATTCATCATTGTCATCCAGTCCTGTGCTACTAGCTTGAAAACTTTGATGTTGAGCTTGTAAGTCAGCAATAAAGTCATTAAGAAGAAGTTCTTTCATAATTACCCTATGAATTGATGGTTGGAGCCATGATTCTTTGCTGACATTTACCATTTGTCACCACTTTGTCAGCTGGATCTTCTATGATCCAGATTACATTACTTCAGAAGAAGAGAGCTTATAGTGCAAGGGTGATGGGGGCTTTATTGGTTTTCAGAGAGATCCATAGAGGAAGAGAGCAGCTTAATGGGTTTGTGTCATCTCTTCTACCTCCTCACTTCGGAAACTGGGGCAAACAGATCAGGTTGGAACATTACTGGGCTCCAGTAATGAGAGATCTGCTGCAGTCAAGACACATTAGAAGTCTTGTAACATTTCTGGCTTTGAGGAGAGCCTACAACAGGGTTAGAGGAATAATAAAAGGAACAAAGTTGCTGCACATCTATTTTCCCCCTTCCCTTCTACATAAGCATTAAGTGTGGGTTGTTAAGAGTGAAGGGTACTCTTCCACAAAGTTTTCTGTTGACTCTTTGCATGATTCTTAAGTTCACAATACTGTTAGATCTAGGGGTAATGTCCCTAGCTTATTACAGACCCTTCTCTCAAGTAAAGCCAAAAGAGCAAGCAAATTCAAATAGGCGAGAAGAAGCCAATTGTGTAGATCTCGTGGATTGACAGAAACATTTGGGGAAGTTTCAGAAAATGGATGACAAGTAAAGTACAAAATTCCATGAGCCAAATCCTCATCTGGTTAATATAACTTTTTTTTCCTATGAAACTGAAATCTCTAGATTCATTAACACCAGATGAAGATCTGGTCCTTGTCTGAATTTTTCCAGGCAGACAGCTACTATTCTTGCCCTCAAATACTAGCACTATTCCTTCAATAAAACTAAGCCGCCAAAAATTCAAAAATTAGGGGGAGGGATATAGGGGGGAATTTCAAATTCAAGCCAATAATGAAAAGTTTCTTCAAGCTAGTCTGGAGCAATAACTTGTGCTTCTCCATAACGGTCCCACTGAGATGATAAATTTATTCAGTCGTGAGGGTAGTTGATAGCAATCAATATGATTGACTGCTGTCAATACACTGGTTTTGTCAATGTCCCATGTTTTCAAAAGAATATAAAGTCTTCCTTACAGATATACAAAATAGTTAATAATAATAATAAAATAAAATTTCTTGTTTGCCCCTTGTCTGAAAGCAATGAAAAAATCCTGATAGTTTTCCAAAAATGTTTCAACTGAATTCTGAGAAATATGGTCAGAGTCTGAAAGGTCTCATTTTCATGAAACAAACAAACAAACAAACAAACAAACAAAAAAAAAATCCCCCAAACCATGGGAGAAAATCAATTTTATTTTTTTCCCTTTTTTACTATGCTGAGACTCCCTGAGCAAAACAAAAACGTTACTGTGGTAACCGTACAAGCTGCAAGACACCATCCTCCAGAAAATGACCTTCTTATCACTCAATGGACATTTCTAATGCCTACATGCCACCATCCTGCTTTTTGTAATATATACCTCATGACTTTTAAAATGGACCTTTTGTGACTGTTCTTAATGCAGATCTAAACCCACGTGTTTCCTCTAGTTCAAATAAGCTTCACTCTTTTACACAGACTCTTTCCTTTATCTGGGTGTCTGTGTGAGAAATATTGTCTATATTGAATTTTATCACTAAGCAACACCCACTGTATTTCCTGTGGTCTGTGCTAACACATATTCATCAGTATTTACATTTGTTTAGATTAATATACACACTTACAAGTGGATAACAAACTTCTTTAAAATAATGAGTTCCTTCATAAAGTCCAAGTACGCTTAGGGATCTGGAGTGAAAAGATAAGACCCAATACCTCAGAGTCAGAATAGAAACTTTGAGCCCTGGATCATCCAAATGCACAGAAATGTGTGAAAAAAACCAAGTATCTCATGAGTGTTCACTGTAACATGTAGAGCCAAGTAAGGTCACAATTTTTTTCTCTCAACTTCAGTGGTTCCAAGTAAAAGAGATGACAGACAGAATCCTTGAATTTTATAGCCCTGAAATTACCCAAGGAATAAGCTTCTTGGGAAAAATTTAACTGCTGAATGTCATCAGACACATAGAGTTATGTTCTTATCTCAAGCCCACAATATATACAACTTTGTCAGATACTGTTTTTTCATAATTTTTTAAAAAATAATCAAATAAAGGGACTTTGTCTGGGATTTTGAGTCTGTTAGCAGTCTTGGAGCACAGCAGCTGCTTGGAGGGGTTTCCTGAAAGTCTTTGTTCAAAGAGAATTACAGCCAAACAAAACATTACTAAGATGGAATTAGTACTAGCTACAAAAGAGGATGTTAAAAAAACCACACATACATATCAGACACTTGAGAGTTGATCATGAGCAAGATAAAAGTCATGCAAAAGCAGCCAGCTTGTGTGAAATACTCTCACCCTCCCTGCCTGCCTGCTTTCCCAGGGTAATATCACCCAGGCTACCCGTGTTATGGAGCAGTATGAGTCGCAGTGATGAGTAATGGTGACCCCTCTGGGCAGAACCACTCTTTTGGTCACCTCTCATCCAAGCATCCATTTCCTCCTTCAAATAGCAGCAGGAGTAGAAACTCTGACTGGACTCTCTTACTTTTAATTCTTTGCCTTTCTTTGATGTGTCTAGAAAAAAATTAATCTGCAAGAATAATTTTATTTTGGGCTGGGGGGGTGATTTTGTTTTTGTTTTCCCTCTGATTCCTGTGCCAAAAAGCCTGAGTATGGTTTCAGTGCTGTCCTCTTAAAATAACTGAAGTTCTTAGGCCAAAACAGATGAAATTCCATCTGACACCCCAACGTATTTTTTTCTCCATCAGAGAAATCAATGTCCATATCAAAATAAACCCCCAATAAATTGTCATGAGGCTGCATAAAGACCTTAAATACTATTTCATAACTAACAAAAAGCTTTTTGATTATATTTAGTTGGTAATTTGTTAGCAAATAGTAAGATGTCAATAGCATCTATAAGACATCAGTAGCTTCTCAAGGCCAGCTTAGGAGTAGAATCAAATAACTAAGCCTGAAAGATAGGGTCTCTTCACGGCCTTAAACTATTAACAGATCAGAAGTAAATTTTTAAAACAAACAAGCAAAAAATCAAGACCAGAATCTTCCAATTTAATTAGATCTTCTGCAACTTGTGCAAGTGAACGACAATATCACTTTTGCTTTTTGCTGCTTAGTTATTACCATCGTGCCCAATGAAGATGTTTTTATTAAGAACCAACCTTATTTCTGAATCACTAAATACCAGTTTATAAATAAATACCAAAATCAGTTAAGGTACATAGATAGAAGTGATAAATGGGATGTAGTAATTCCCAAACAGAGTCCCTTTGGCTTTGTTTCATGTAGTGAACTCTTGTTGTTGTCAGGGAATATTAATTTAAAAAAAAGGAAGAGGCTGCAAGTATATGTCAGGTTCTTTTGGAGTGTTAAGTATAGAATTTGGAATTGTTAACGTGTTCCTTACAAATAATATCTGCATATGATTAATAGAATTACTCACTGTTGCCACAGATCTCTCTAGAACTCATGCAAAAGTGCCTCCAGATGAACTACATAATTAATGGCACCATAAAATCTTATTCACTAATATCAGAAAATTACTTATTGCCATAGATATATGCATTCATTCAGAAAATAAAATCTAGGATGAAGTAATGTGGCAAAATTATCCTTGATACCCTTTAGATATTTATCAGAGAACGTTAATGAAAGTTACATGACATGACCTTTCAGTGCAGTTGTGTTTTTATATCATTTTTATAATGGGGACATTAAATGTAAAGAAAAGAAAACTAAAAATGCACAAACCTTGAAAAATTGCTGTCCATTTAAAGACAGCTATGTCTAGACTTTAAGAGACTTGAACTGATAATCAAATACATAGGCCAGTTACATTTCTGACTTTGTCATTATGGAAAAATACTGTAATATGTCCATTATATTCTGTTTTTTCCCAAAACTACTTAATAATTTATCATTGCCAATAGTTTCAGTGTGGAAACAGATGTATTTCTCCATGTCCCTATAGTATATTTGAGTTCCCCACGAAGGAAAATCTCTAGCAGAAGATAAGCAGCTCTGCATGGCAGTTCCACAAAGCAATGAAACTTCACTTTGCCTTTGCTCATAAAAAAGTAACCAAAAAAGAAACATCTTGATTTTTAAGTCTGTCTCAGTTTCTTCTCAAAAAGAAAGTTTAGGTCTCTGAATATCATATGCAGTGGTCTGTGTTGGAGTTTAAAATAGTTCAGACGTAGTTACAAAATATCACGTACTTACTGTCTGAAAACATGAAATATCAGCCTACTACTTTTTGTGATACTCCCTTTTCCAAAATTCACTGAAGTAAGTGGAAATGTTTCCACTGATTACATGAGTTTTGGAACAGATTGTGTTCAAGCCGGTTAAGGCTCTGCCTAAGGAAAGATTACAGGAATATGATTCTATTCTGAGAATTTAAGAAAATGTCTATTTTAAGAGATTTCCATTTAATATTTTTTTGCCGGACAATCGAGTACTTAAACAAAACTGGAAAAAAAAATGGAGCTAAAGGAAGAGTAATCTGTTTACTGGATGGCAATCTCTTCTGCTCTATCTTCTTTTATTCCAAATGACACTTTTCTTCATAAATATTTAATGTCTAAAAATATTCAAATTTCAAGGAAGAAAACTGATGGAATTATTTTACTAATATTTCAATATTGCTGATATTTTGCAAATTATTAATTTAATTAAAGATCCTCAGGAAAGTTTAATTAAGTATAAGTAAATTTTGGCATTTGCATTGCAAGATTTAATTGACTTCTTTGACTAATAAATACTTCCTTTTTCTCACATACAGTAGATTAGAAAACTGCTGTAGGTAAACTTTTGAAGTATGGAGAATTGTCTGAGCTTCATGACATCAATTATAGGCTAATTATTCTCAGCTGTTTAATTTCTGTTGGTTCCCCCATTATTGCAATGTCCATGCTTTGAAATTATATCAATAAATACACCAATGCTAAAGCATAACATTTATGGCAGGCCCTTTCCAGTGAAATAGATATAAGTGAAATAAACTTCTTCATGTCTTATGACTAGTAAGACATTATATAAAATGATTTTTTTCATTAGAAAATGACACATTTTTCTGGTGTCATGTAAATAACAAGGTTACAATACAGAAATTCCACATATGGAGAGCAATCTGTCAGTATGATCTTTTTCACTAATGAGTACATATGGTTTATCCTCATGTTTTCTCTGAACACTTGTACCTAACCCACAGTATTCCAGAGCAATCAGATATTGTGGCAACAAGCCCACACACAAAAAATAGAACTTTGCTTATGCAGGGAAATCAAAACTTTGCTATCATATGTATATATATCTCTATGTAGGGTTTTTTCCTAGGAGGAAAAGAGGCAAAAACATCAAACTATTTTCAACCATGAAGACTGACTGGCCCTGCCAAATGTAGTTGCCTGTGATAACAGAGAACTGGACCAGATGACTCAGTCCTGTATTCCTGTTTCGGACAAATCTCATTTGGTCTATAGAAAACATTGTAGGAAATCTCTAGGAGGCAGCTAAAAAAGAATTGAATAAAGGTAACTATATTTTAATCATTATCTATACGTAGGCAGAAACTAGTATGTTTGGCATATGTTACGACTTGTATTTAATTTCTTCTCATGAATCTCAATAGAGTATGGCTTTATAACTACTTATGCATGAGTTAGCAAGTCCTGAATCTCCTAAAGAGGAAGGTTTTTAGTTTTTTGGTTTGTTTTGTTTTGTTTTAATTCTGATTCAAACTGTATGATGTAAACAGAGCCCTGGTTTTGGCACTATTGCTTTGGCTGCTTCCATAGTTGTGACATTTCTTTGACACTTGGCAATGCCACCAGCACACAGGGTACCAAGGTTTGCTTTAGAGATCAGCTCTGTGCTACAGAGCTCACCTCCTGGTGAGGCTGGGTAGGCATGAAGAAAATCTGTCTAGGCTTACCAGGACCTTGAGTCCTTATCAGTTAGACTGACTCTACTTTTCCTCGTAACACAGCTTGTGAAACCCTGCCACATTTCAGCCCCTTTCTTCAGGGTTACCAAGGAACCTAAAACTGAATGAAACCCAAAAAGGAAGAGATTTTCTTCCAGCCAGGAAGATTATGGTTAGCCCATCTGGTACTGACCCATCAGCTGCCTGTGCTTTGGTAGTAGACATCTGTAGAGACTTTATACCAAAGGTCTGTGATGAAAGGAAAGGGATGAAAGAGGAGGTTAGCAATCTTGCTAAAAAGGTAACTGGAACTGAGAGATTTGGGACATGGATAAGAATTCCTGCCTCGGTGGACATACTTCTGGGTAGCACCTAGAAAAGATATTGCTCAGCTCTGCAGATGAGCTCAGGTAAGGAAAAGGAAATGCAGCATGCCTTCCATACTCACGTCCCTGCATCATGCAGAAAGATGACCTTGAGGAAATATGCTGTCACCATTAGGGGAAAGAAACGATAATGTGCCTGAATCACATTATTTCCTGTTGATTTTATGTAGTTACAAGATTTTGATACTGTTAAAAACTTTGCATGCAATTTTATTACTCTTCATTCTTTCTCATGTATGTACATAGCAATACGTAGCACAGTCACAATCAAGTACTAACAAACATGAGTTCAAACTGAGCACTTTTAAAAGCCATTGCAGACTTTATCTGCTAGCTGAAGAGCAAGTCAAGGCATTGAGAAGGCAGCTGGTGCTGCATGAAATCAGCCTCTGCTGACTAGCTCTGTCTTTTTCCAAACTATATCTGATACCTGGTCTATTTTGGGTAAAGTTACCTTGAGTATTACAGCTGAACTCTCCAATCTGCAGGACAGATCATTACAAATCACAGCATTCCACAGAGTTGGGCTTAGAGCAAGGTGTTTTCCAGCCCATTCCTTGAGGTGGCTATGTCCAAGGCTACTACAGGATGAGTTAAAATCAAAGTGCTGTTTGTGAAACAGGTTCTTTCCAAATATTTTTAATCTGAACAAGAGCAACAACAAAGATTACTTTTCCTTGGATTGATGAATTTGTGGGCATAAAGGATAGATTTTGCCTTGTTCCCATTTTTTTCATGGGTGGCAGCATAACAGACTAAGGTATCCTTTCTCTAAAATTTGAGCTCTTCTTTAATTTTGCAATACTGCTGGTATGGAGAAGGAGTTCAGGTTCCCCTCTCATGCCAGAAGGACATGGACTGGAATGAAATTGCAAGAGAATGAACTGGTTTTCAAGGGTCATTATAGTAATCTTTTCTAAGCTGTGCCAGCACTGTTCTGAAATTACCAAAGGACTTCATGATAAAGTATTTCACAATTAACTTAGGCAAACTTGAATGTAATATGAGTCCATACAATTCCATAGACTAAATAAATGCTGTGAAGATTATGCTCAGTTGTTATGTCTAATTCGAAGTAGTACCTAGAAACCGAATTGAGTGTGACACAAGATGAAAAAAGTACAGACTACCAAAGCTTTTTCCTCATCAGCTTTTGTCTGAAAGTTTGTTACCAGGGATCCAGGCTTTAGTCTTGGGTGATAGATGTTTTTATCAGCAGTGGGGGAAAAGCCAAAGTGGAAAAAATTATGAGGCTTGTGTCTGTCACATTTTATGGATTGACATAAGGTTTTATTATTGTTTAGCAATATTAGATTGACGTAGAAAGAGAGATTTATTGGAACTGTTCTAATATCAAGATGCTTCTGCAAACACAAAAATAGATTTAAGACCCAAAGGGTATCCGGGCTCATTTCAATGTCATGTAGAAGTTTGGCAGTCCTCTTTGCTTTGATTTATCTGATCTGTTGCTGAGTCCATAGTCTCTAAGACTGGCTCCTTGCTGATTATCGTAGCATTATGGATTTCACTTGCTGTAAATGGGAGAACTATTTATATAATACTTCCACAAAATATTATACTATTATTAAATTCTATTTTTATCATAAAACGATAGCAGTAGTTAATAATTATTTCCTTTTAACTAATTTGTTTTTTCTTAGATTACCTTTTCTAGAGATTTCTTAACAGCACCGGCGACAGAAAAACAAAACAAAATAATGAAAATACAAATAAATTTCAGCTGACAAAACAACATATAACTTAGGG
>WEIU01009076.1:469271-487645 GCA_013389925.1 Aegithalos caudatus
TAAAATTTGAGCTCTTCTTTAATTTTGCAATACTGCTGGTATGGAGAAGGAGTTCAGGTTCCCCTCTCATGCCAGAAGGACATGGACTGGAATGAAATTGCAAGAGAATGAACTGGTTTTCAAGGGTCATTATAGTAATCTTTTCTAAGCTGTGCCAGCACTGTTCTGAAATTACCAAAGGACTTCATGATAAANTTTATCAGCAGTGGGGGAAAAGCCAAAGTGGAAAAAATTATGAGGCTTGTGTCTGTCACATTTTATGGATTGACATAAGGTTTTATTATTGTTTAGCAATATTAGATTGACGTAGAAAGAGAGATTTATTGGAACTGTTCTAATATCAAGATGCTTCTGCAAACACAAAAATAGATTTAAGACCCAAAGGGTAGCCGGGCTCATTTCAATGTCATGTAGAAGTTTGGCAGTCCTCTTTGCTTTGATTTATCTGATCTGTTGCTGAGTCCATAGTCTCTAAGACTGGCTCCTTGCTGATTATCGTAGCATTATGGATTTCACTTGCTGTAAATGGGAGAACTATTTATATAATACTTCCACAAAATATTATACTATTATTAAATTCTATTTTTATCATAAAACGATAGCAGTAGTTAATAATTATTTCCTTTTAACTAATTTGTTTTTTCTTAGATTACCTTTTCTAGAGATTTCTTAAGAGCACCTGCGACAGAAAAACAAAACAAAATAATGAAAATACAAATAAATTTCAGCTGACAAAACAACATATAACTTAGGGTATTATTTTATCTTCCTGTAAATGTAAAACAGATTTAACATACCTTTCCTGTGTTTATCTAGACTTTTCTTCCATAAAACTTATGACTGCAGGGACTTGCAGACCTCATGAAGAATTATTTTTGATCAAAATTTCACAAACATCCAGTGATTATTTTGTTAGCTGTGTGGAGACTGTGAAATCAATAGCCATTTTGGAAAATTGTTGCCTGTCAGAGATAATGTTTGTCTGGCATAGTTCCGGTGTTTTCTGCTTTTCACTGTTTTCCCACTATCTGATTTTTCCTTTCACTTGAAATATTTTTGAATGTTATCTTCCTACTGTTGTTGTGCATTGTCTTCAATAAAACTGTGCCTAAAGAGAAAATAAACAATCTTCAGCTTTCTGCTCTGATCATTTGGCAGCACCTTTTCACTGGTTTCACTGTCTCGGTGTAAAGTTCAGTTTCTATTCCCTTGTACACAGCAGCAAGATGAAGCAAAACACTCTTAAAAACCTAAATATATGTTTGAAATGGCAAGAATGGAAGGGGAAGCAGGAAGTGTGGGAATACATACTTGATATATTTAATCTCTGATCTATCAACCCAAGATAGAACATTCCCATTTCATGACTTGTTTCTTTTGCTGATGATCTAAGTGAATTTATTGTCCGTAAATCCTTCCTTAAAACTCACCTCCGCCCTGATGTATACCCTGACCTTTGCAAGGCAGCTGGGCTGGGTTCTCTTACCTAATTTAGTCATCTAAAAGGCATTTAAGCACTAAATATAGACCAGTTACCTAGGTGCCTACTGCAGTCAATGGACACAACCACATGCAGAAAGTGATTCATCACATCCTAAAATATGTTGGATGAATGGCCCGTTTTCATGGATCTGTCACTCTCCATGGACTATGGCAACAGCCCAGGTGTCTAAGACCAAATGCCTTTTATACAGCTAAAGTTAGGTGAGCTACATCCCACTTCCAGTGTCTGCATTGGATTTCCAGTCTTGATTGAAATAGTCCTATTGTTTCTTTGTCTATCTTGTCTGTAGTAACTATAATCTTATTTATTGCAGACATATGTTCTGATTTCAGTTTTTTTTCTCCTACACACAAATTTCAAGCTCTTTAGAGAAGGAACATGAAGAAGTCCCTCCCTCCCCAGTTTCTCCGTCTCCCCTCCCCCTAAAAGAACAATAAGAAATAATTCTGGTGCCAACAAAAAAGTCATTTGACACATACCCTTTAAACAATCTGTAACTTCTAACTTAGTCAGTAGAATTTATTACATCTGTTCATGAAAAATCCCCACAAATAATTTAAAACCTGGTACTGGAAACTCTTACTCTCCCAGTTAGTACTACTGAGGGCAATGGAAAGATTTCTATAAATAAGGGTTTGAAATTAGTGAGGAGACATGCAAAAATAAGAATCACTTGCATCAGTAAGATTTTCTGAATGCAGCCTTTAATTTATCATCTGCAAATGTGGCCCAGTGAAGATGTAGTAAGATTTGTTCATTTGTAAAAGATTTACAGCTCCAGATTGTGTTATGTGATAGCCTATGATTAAATAAATGTATGGTATTTCTGAAGGATTGTGAAGGGATATAGAAAGATTACTTTCTTTACCACTCTTCTAGTGAAATTTCATGTATTTGAACAGTGTATAATTGCAAGCTACATTTATTGCTATTCCCCTTTTTAAATTAAAACTTATGAAGATGGAAGCTAGAAACAACATCTCTGGGTTCATTATGTGGCATGTAATAGGATTAAACCTTCAAAAATTAAAAATAAATGTCATTTTCAGAATCATTAAGGCTTTCATAGCTTTTGAAGGTGATTTAAACAATCCACAATGACATTGTCCTACACTAAACTTACTGGATTCTAACAGTTCCCATTCCAGACTGCTAAATCTATACACTTCGTGCCAATTCTTGAGAAGATCCTTCTAATACCATTATACTTAGCTTAGTCTTTTCTCAGGGTTTCTCATTATAATTTGGAATTTCATAATTTCAGTTGGTTGTAGAAAATGCTTTGGACAGCTGGAATAAAAAGAGGCTTTCATAAAATCATTTAGGTAGTTTCATATGTTTGAAAGAGAGTTGTGCTGGAAGGAGTTTGAAGCAGACTCAGAAACTGCAGCTCCTTCCACCACATCGCATGTGGAGAAATAACCCAGAGAGAATTCCCTCTGCTGAGCATGAGGCCAGACTTTGTGGAGCACTGAATCATTGCCAGCTCTCAAAATTTCTTGGCAGTTACTGTTCATCCTCACCTTTAAACATGTAGCTGCAAGTGTAGTTCTGCAGAATAATTTCTACCAGTTCCTATGGGGGCTAGATATTACCCATAATCAAATAGAGATAAAAACACCCTCAATTATTTATGTAGGAAGTATTTTAAATACCATATTTTTCAGCTTTGATAGAAGAGCTTGTAAATACTGAAGTGATATGTTGCTGTCTGTGTGATGGAACCATCTACTAATCCATGTCTCTGTGTATTCAAATCCCTGAACCAAACTGGTATTTTCTCACAAGAAAGTGACTTTGCGCTTGCCTCCATAGGAACATCTGAAATGAAATCTCACAAATTTCATGCTGATGGTAGCTTGATAGTAGCTTTTCCAAAGCAATCTACGACTGCGTTATTGGGGAAATCCCCTAGAAAGGAATCATAGAGTGATAGAATTACTTAGGTTGAAGAAGACCCTTAAGATCATCAGGTCCATATGAGTCCAAAAGTGGACATCAAGTCTGAATTTGTCTGTTTTTCTAGAGTGTCATTTTACTTTTTCCATTATATGGAGAGATGAATCAGGCATTCATATCCATGGAGGATATTTCACAGTAGTCAGTGAATTAAAAGAGAATTTTCAGATCCTCTCATCTTTAGCTATGTACTGATTGAAAGTTTTCAGTCTCCTGGGGTGAGCTAGATAAATCCATGACCAGTTGTCAGAAAAGTTGCCTATGTGCAGTCACTAGGTTCCTGGCCTAAGGGCCCATATTTCTGTGGAAAAAGAATGGAGGTTCACCAAATGGAAAAGTGCTACTGTGCTCCTGATTCCCACCTCTGATCTGGGAGAACCCGAACTCTGCATTTCAGGCATGGTGTTGTGTGAGAAATGCCTCTCTCTCCTTTCCCCAGCTTCTTTAAATTCTCATGCTGCTGCCAAGTCACATTGTATTAAATATGTTCTTTGGTGCTCAAGTATTCCTTGCAGGATTTTCTTATGTAATAATTTGATTGCCTTATATTTACTTCTGCATTTATAAATGATCCACCTATTTTTAATTTAGGTAATGAGTTCCTTCTACACTGAAACATCTAATTTTATTCATAGGTACACATTTCAGTAGACATCTTAAAATATTCATAAGATTCTCTAGTTTTTTTTCCTAGGCTGTGAATCAGTCCCTGATATAAAGGACCTCATCCCGCTTCTGTTTAAATCAACCAAGTAACTTTTAATTCCCCATGGACAAAGATGAGCTCCTCATGGTACTGAATTAAGTTTATTTTACTTTTCTTCCCTAGCAAAGTATGTTTTGCTATCCTTCTGTAAGACCAAAGTACTTGCCAATATTTAAACTTTATTTAGGCAAAGCTCCCATGAATATGGGTATCAGGATAAGACCTCTTGGCTCTTTTAATAAAGAGGGAAAAAAGCACAACCAAACAAAGCCCTGACATATTTTTCTTTTCTATCAGAGAAAAGCATAAGCATTTTTCCTCAGCTACTCTTAACTTAGTGTCCTGGGGTTATCCCTCAGGGTAGTAAGATGGGTGTGAAGAGGCCCAAGCTGCTGCCTCTGAGATTTTGGTTAGGGCTGACTGAAATCCAGCCCATGGGGAAGCTGTGAAGGCTGGTCCCTCTGTAAACAATCCAAGATGGATTTCTGTGTTGGGCGGTACAAAGAAGGCTATAAACCCCCTGACAAATCCACCATGGTCTTCCTTGATTAATGCCTTGATTTGTGGTTTTTCCTTAAAACTTTTTTATTTCTTTGTCATATTAGGATTTAATTTTTAAAGTGGAATAACCAATACACTCCAAATTCAGTGTATGAATCTTTCTTGCCAAATCCCACAAACAAAATTACAAGGTCTGGTGAAATCTTACACTTCTTGGTTATTAGCTCTGTCAAATGAATCATGCTTCTGGGGAATCAGATGTTCATAGGATTTAAACACTCTTAGCTGTAAATGCAGAAAAATATCAGAATAAAAGTTTGCTGTTTAATGAATTTCAGCACATGATTTCTGCAACCTGTCCTGTTACAAAATGTAGGAATAACACAAATGTAGCATGACATATATAGTAACTATCATAGCCCTTGCTAAGTCATTGTATGAGAAATGAAATTTATAATTAATAGTGACCCATCTCTTGTGGAATGAAGTCCTGTTTTGGATAGCTTCCAAGTCGTTCTCTGTGTCCCTAGGCACAGACTCACTGCACAGTGTCACAAAAATTTCTTGCTTCAGAAGCAGGAAGGATAAAATAGTGTAAAAAAAATTTTTAAAGCACTTGAGATGCCTAAGCTTAGGACAGATTCATTTTGTAAAATTTACAAAGGAAAAAAGCATGTATTGAAGTATTTTCCTGCAGTTCTTTTGATTGTTGGTTCATTCATGGGGTTTCTTTTCATCTGCTCTGATGTGTAAAATATAAATAAATACATGACTGAGCAAATATAAACAGTGTAACCAAATTAAAAGAATTGTCAGCAATTACCACTGCATTTCTCTTAATTTGCAAAATTAGTACTTGCTCTGAAAAAGACAGAGGCAAATCCTATTTGTACTATTTTTTTAGGAGATAAATCCCATTGCAAGAATCCCTTGTACAGTAAAGTTTCAGATGGAAGTGAGGAACACAGCCTGACTCTAATCCAATTTTGACGCCTTCTCCCACGAATAATTGAGGAGTTCTGGAAGTGTTCAGCCCTTTGGTGGTACCCAGTGTCTAATTCCACAGGCACATTGCAATTCAAGTGTGTGAGAGCTCTCATTTCTTAAAGCATATGTCATGTCATACAGAATATGCTGGCCAAACCTGCCCTACATTATTAAGGGAAGGGACAAAAGTCCATAATCTGCTACTTCTGTTAGGTTTAAGTGGTATTTTATTTTAGAACCATCTCCCTGGAGCCAATATTCTTATGCACATCCCTGCTGGAAGCTGTGTGCCCATGCTGTCTCCGTGTAGACCAGACAGGTGTGTGCTCCAAGGATAAGCATGGAACTGCCCACAGTCCTGATGCGATGGCACCATGCCAGTTAATCTGCTAAAGAGATGACATTAAGCTACCAGGGAATCTTTCATCCCTACCCTGTGCAGTCTGAAACACACAGGAACAGAATTTAGTAGTTGTCCTGACAATCAGCCCACTGAAATCAGTACAGGTTATGGCCATTGCGAGCAGCCATCAGTCCGGCCCCAAACTTTCCAAATCTTTTAAAGCAAAAGAAAGAAACCTCAAAACGCCCTACAAATGAAAAAGTAAAACAATGAAAAGCCCTCCTAAGACATTTAACAGGCAACTGAAGTATTTTTTCCAAGATGCCCAGTACTGGATGCTCAACAGCTTTGAAGGAGGACATGCAATACATTGTAGAATTTCATCTCTTTGATCGTATTCCCATTACAGAACAGAAACTGACTTGGATTTTGTGTGGGTTTTTTTTTTTTGAGCTAGACTCTGACTAGTAAACGTCCTCTGATGTTTCCTATTGTAATAACTAGCCTTACATGGTCTGTTACTGAGTATGTTAGGTTTTAAAATTCACTAAAAAGAATGACCCTCTTTCTTCACTATTAAATTCATTAAACCAGAGAGATTTAATCTCTGTAGGAAATACTAGTTTCAAAGAAATTTAAAGTTCTGAAATTTTAATTTACTTCTTGTTTGTCTTCTATCTGATATCATTCTGATATCTTCTCATTGGAAAACTAGTGTCAGGAGATTTTGATGGTGTATTTTGTATTTCCATTAATTCATTCTTGCCAGATAAATCATTGCCAGAACTTCTCAGTCACTGTCTTTATTAACTCAGTTAAATTTCTCCTTTGGGTCATTGTCCAGTAGTTTGTCCAGCTCATTGATCTGCTGGCAGACTGAAGTATCCAGTGTCCGGAAGAGCACTCTAGCAGGGAAGATGCTGAAATCATAACATTTTTGGAATTACACTTTTTATTTTCATTGAGAAACAGTTTTATGAAAACCAGTCACTGTGGATCCATTTCCCTCAGAATACAAAGGACAAAACAACTCTGTTTAGTAAAATAATTTGTTTGGGTCTGACTAGTTGGTTTAAAATAGAGTTTTTCTTTGAACACAAAGCTTCTATTCACAAGAACAACCATAGCCTGTGCTGTTATTGAGGGGTGGTGCAGCATCCCTACCGCCCAGCAGGACACATTGAGAGGCTTAATGTTATCTTCTTATTTGTATTTACTATACAGATAAAAGCTTCCTTCCCATCTAAATCTTCTCCCATCATGTTCTCACAAGTCTGCATAATGAGATTAATAAATAAAACTTCAAAAGGTAACCCGATCAACAAGACTTTGTATTCCTCAGCTTTTGGTTGTGGTGAAGCAACCTGATGGTGAACTGTGGTGAAGCAACCTGATGGTGAACTATGGTGAATTGGCAAGCTCCTGGTGCTCCCAGACTCTATAAAGCACCTTAAATTACAAATCTATTTTCCAAAAAGTGATGCTAGAAAAATGATACAACCAAGTCATATTTTTATATTGTTGTAATTTGTTCCAGACAAAACATATCAAATTTACAAGTGGAAAAGAAAGCTATCTCCCTTTTCAGTCCTAATGTATTAACTTGCCAATACTTGGCTCTATCAACTTGCTAAGAGGCTGAATGTAATTTTGGATTCTTTCTCTTGTTTTTCCAGTGTGTTGCAATGAGCAGGCCAGTTCCGCCACCAGAAACACTTGGCAATCAGATTGTCTTCAGTAGCTTTGCACACATACAATGGATTCTGACACTGTACAAGAGAAATAACAGAAACCATTTCACTTCCTCTGGTCTATGCAGAGCTAGCAGGAGTCAAAATAAACTGCCAAGCCTCCAGGCAAACAAATAACATGAACACACATGGACCCGGGCTGCAGCAACAATGGCCAAACTTTTGCAGGATTCTATAGGAAGCTGCCCTGCCTAAGAAAGCAATGGGAAGCTCTGCCTAAGGCACAGGCAGTCTCCCCCTCATCCCCTTGCAGCTCCTCAAATTGCGCTGTTCAATGTCTGGTCCACTCAGGGAGGTTGGAGCAGACTTTTCCTGGAGAACTGGCCCACATTATACATCTATCTTGGCACTCATTCAGCCTACAATCTTTCTTCCCTAGTTGCCAAAAAGCATGCTAGTAATTCAGATACACTGGTGGGTCTGGGATATGAATAGCTGGCCATTGGGAACAGTATGAAAACTTTATTGTTATCCATAGCCCATCATAAACTAAAAATGATTTGCCACATGTAACTGAGCCGATTTTGGATTTTAAATCCTAAGACATGAGCCTTCCAATTTATTTCAATTACTTTTTTTTTTTTTTTTTTCCATTGCTCTGGGAGAGAAAGGAAAAAAAGCTTCACTCCAACACACTAAAAAAATCCTGGTGTTATCAAGAGGCAATTCAGGTTTGTCAGGCAAATTTATGCCGTCCTTAAGCATACAGTTGGCACACCACTGAAAATGGGTCATTTCTGTATGTCTTTTGGGACAAGGAATTTAGCAGGTTAGTCAGATGGAGAGTTATGCAAACATGGCTAAAAAAGCCATTCTTTTGTAGATGGTTTCAAAAAAACAGATTCAAATTTTGCAATTCATCAAAAGCTGACCAGAGACAGATGAGGAAATAACATAGCTAAAAGTTAAAACATTGGAAGATAGGATTTTCAACAGTATGATGAAGAACTGACAGTGAGAGTTGACTCTTTGTGGATTCTGCTGTATTATGCTCTCAAAGCCATTAAAAGAACTGTTGAAAAATTAACCACCATACAGGAGTTCAAGAAATCTCTCAACCATGTGTTTATTTTTCCGTCATGACACAGCTTTATGCATGCAAGAGAAAGTAGCAATCTACCATTTGTTTAAAATAACAGTCCCAAGAAGCCCTAGCTCTTATATAATCTAAAACTAGCAATATTAAAAATCTATCTACTCATTTCTCTAACTGGACTTCTTATAGCATATTTGTGTGTCTTACAAGTCTGCAGAAGAAGAAGAGGCTGCTCCTCTCACAACTGTCAAAGCTGTGGGCAGGTTTAGTGATAATGCCATTGCTGCCGTGGGCAGATACAGAAACATGGAAATCAGCTGAGCTTTGTCATTCTGAGTTTGTCTCATTCCAGGCAGGAACCCCATTGGTTTTCTCCACCTCACCTTCTTCTGTTCTCTCACAGCCTTCAGTACATGCTGGAGTATCCTTCAGCTGTTCCAACTCTTTATTCTCTTGACATGTTGGCAGCTAGTAATTGCTAGCTCTGTTAGACACAAACCATTGCTATAGGTGGAAAAAGGAATAGCTCTTCCAGTCCATCAGAAAATTACAATAGAAACTTGTGTGGACAAGGTTGGGTGCTGCCCACCCACTCTGCTTTCAGCCAGTGACAGCACTTCCCCTGTTCCTCTTTATTTTCCTCTGTTCCTAATTCAGCCATATGTTTGTGTTTTGTACATGTAAGTGAAGCTAGCAGGAGGCTGCTAACTTCAGTGGGGTTGAAATTTAACCCGCTATCTACATTTCTGCTTGTAATATTAAATGAAGGAACTGAAATTTCAGCAGTGCTTTTTCAGACAGGGAGATGCACACTTGGGTTAAGATCACTCGGGTGAAATTCAAGCCTGTTGCAGTCAATGTGGGAGCTATTTTTTTCACTACGCCTCTGTTTAGCCCACACTTGAGAAGAAAACACACAGAGACACCGAAGAATTATTTATTTAGAATAAACATCAGTTGAGGGAATTGAATGGTGGAAACTGCTAAATTGTTTGTATCTTTAGTCACAGTCATAAAAGCTGCCCCCAAAAGGGCATGGCATAGGAACAATATTATTCCTTTGGTTTTTTTTCTTTTTTTTTCTATAACAGTCTTCTCAGTAACACTCTTGATGATTTGGAAATGCAACAACAGCATATTGTAATAATAATTTGAGTATGGAGGAAAAGCATTTGCCATCAGTATTAACCTTTGTTTATTACTGTGAAAAAACCACAGTAGCATGTCATGCAGATCTAATTTGAGAATAATGTGTTGAAATTATTATGTAATTCTTTTGTTTCCACCCTGTTCAATGTTCTATGACTATTTCTGTGTAGTTTGTTTTAAAGTGTTTATAAGATTGTTTACAAGGCCTTGTTTGTTTATTGTCTAGTAAGGTAATAGATGCCAGAGCTGACTTTACCTTGGTTCCTCACCTCTATGTAGTATTATAAGTAGGGTTAACTTCCTAATTCAAAATTTTTCAACTGTGCAAATAATGGGGTGCATTTGGTTGCTCTTCTACTTCACTGATTTATCTACATATTAGATTTTGGCACCAGACTGAAAAATTTATTGGGTTTTGTATGTTGCTTTTACATGGCTTCCCTTTCTTTCTCAGGGAAAACAAGAAACAGAGTGAATTAAAAGCCTGTGCAAGGACACAGAGGAAACTGGTGGCAGTCTTAGTAATATTACTGCAGTCCCTTGGTGCTCAGTCTCACGCCACTGCCCTTCACTGTGTTGCCGTTTGGCATCACCTCAAGAGAAATACAGGTACATCCTAGTGTAAACTGGGCTGGAAGTGATGCAGGTTTGAAGACTTGTCTTTCAAGGCAAACTTTCCAGTAAACACATGGGAGAATGCTAAACAGTAGATACACAGTTTTGCTTTAACATGGTGGTGAAGGGCTAATATTCTGCTCCATAGTAAATTTCCTACAACATCCATTCATTTCTATTTCTAGAACATTAGGTTCCTCTCAGCATAGAGGTCCACCTGTAAACTATGTAAACTGCTCTGGGAAGAAGATGGAACACATTCACGTTTCATGAAAAACACAAGTATATATTATATTTATATATATATATATATATGTGTGCATATATTTAGTATATTTTAGAGAGTTTTATGTGCTTTTTCAAAAGGAATATAAACATATATGCATGTATATAAAGACTCAGTCCTAATACTCAGTTCTCAGTAAAGAAACAAACTGGTCTAAGAAGCCAAGCAGCCTGTGCAACCAAATTTAAGACTCTTCAGTTTTTTGTTGGAAAGCCTCAGGTGGGTGCTTGTGATTACACAGCAGTCTGTGCACTGCAGCAGTTCCTATAAGAAGAAGTGGTTTCACCAGTTTTGCAACCTTAATAAAAAGTCATTCTATCACAGAGAAAAAAAAAATCCCTATTTTTAAAAAGTGTGGTATGATTCATCTGCGTTTAAGTCACTTGTAAGAATAAACAAAATTTGTGTTTTTAGAGCACCAGTCTCTTCTACGTTGCTTCTGGTAAGACACAGCACAGCAAACTGCTGTGCTTCAGCTTCCCTGAACAGCAAACACTGGGGCCTATGGAACCAGTATGAACTGAACTTACATAAAGGTTTAACTCACCCATGACATGGGAGACAAAATAACTCTCCTGCATGTTTGCAGAGCCTGCTGAATCGTAAAAAATGCAGTAGTTCTGGAAAACACGCCATACCACGAGTTCAGAAATAATTTATGTTTCCCTTCTGAGTATATGCTGGATATTGGCAGGGCAGTCGAGGAGGACTACTTATAATACGTAGTAGTTGCAAAAAGTTATCTTTTATTTACATGAAATGAAAAAAAGTAAGCTAAGTTAATAAGATGGTTAGAAAGGTAAGTTGATAAAGAAGCCTTTTAATTTTAGACATAAAGTAGTCAAGTAGTTTATGAATATCATTGATATTCATAATCTATATCATTCAAAATTCTGAGTTTATGGTTAGGCAGTCAGAATTTCAGTTTGCAGTGAGTGTCAGCAATTTGTCCTTTTCTCCTCCTCACAAAGGGATGCTCTTATCTAATGACTTTCCTGTGGAAGAGGCATGACCAGGCTTTTTATTTTTGACACTTGTTAAGTAACGTGACAAGTTTTTCCTTTGTTTGTTTCTGAAGTTCTCATTTCCAAGACATATCCTGTGGACTGTTCAAGAGCACTTCAAAAGTGAGAACTAAGTATATCTGCACAGTCTCACTGCATCTTGTCTGTCTGAAATGAAATGAATAAATGAAATTACTAACTCTTAAACTAATTGAATCCATCCATAATGGTACCAAGATTCACACTGTTAGTTCTCTTTGAAGGTCCAAAATGTAACCCCATATTGGGAGGGCAAATGTGGGTTTTTTTCCACATCCCAGATGTCTATCCTAGTTGAGCACTGATCTTGGCACAGACAAAAAATTCTGCCTGTGAAGTGTTCGTTTTTGTTGTCGGGCCAGTGTCAGTCTTTCTATCCTAGAATATGAACAGTTCAAGGATTTTTTTTCTGGAACAACTGAGCTAATTAAACTTATTGTTTCACAGTGTCTCTGACCCTAAGCTAATTTGCTGGTGCACTTTTGCCCCCTTAGTAGGTTACTTTGTTGTAGATTTTATTTGGTTCCAAGACACATCAGGGGCCATTGAGAACTGGGTGCTCTACAAAGGCAGGGGAGCCTTGACTTTATTCTGGTTGCAGCTTCAATTGAGGAAAGAACATAAGACATTTCCCTCTCTACAGCAGAAACCCCAGTGATTTGCATACACTCTGATCTCATCTGAATGTGGTTTTAGCATGGCTGCTTAAGATATTAATAGACTACTTTTAACTTGGACCTCCCTAAATATCCTCACAGCGGTATTGTTACGGTAACAGAGCACACTCCTACATGATCCTCTTTGGTTAGCCTTAAAAAAACCTTAAAACCAGAAAGGAAGAATGGAGTCTTTGTCTATGAATGCTAAAATCTGTCTTCATCCATAAAAAGCTGTCAATGATTGCCATGGAAACATTTACTAATTGTCCATGGAGCCTGTAAAAATAGTAACAAAAAAAGGTAAGATTTGTCAAGAAATAATGCTTTGTGGGACGTGACCCGAACCAGAAGATGCTGTAAAGACAGAAAGTCATGGTGTGGTATAGCAGAGCCTTTTCTTCTCCTGATCCTGTGTTGCACACAGACCACCTTGGTGTCCTATCTAAAGAGACCACATGCCCCTTGAATAAGAGCAGTTATCACCATGTCCACTGTTGTTTGCATACAAGACATCTTTCAAAATACAGGGGCTACTGGACTGTGACTGCAATCAGAATTCAGGACAGCCATCCATTCTGTATCATAGTCTGAATGATTTGATAAGTCACATTTCTCACTTAAAAAAAAAAATAATATTTTTCACTATGTAAAAATGCAATTTTCCAGGTCTAAGTGTATGCTTCTGGGCTAGGTGTGATGCAAACCCAGTTGTAGCTCTCACCCTCTGGAATCTGCAAGGTAATTTAAAAGCTCACAGCAAATCAGTACAGTAGGTAGGAGAGGCAGGACAAAAGAATATACTCATGTATAACTAGGTTGGTCAAAAGTACATCTCAAGAAGCCTCAGTAGTTGGTTGTTGATTTTTGTTTCTGTTTTTTTTAATAATAATCTTGAAGTGCTACTGCTAAAATCTTATATTTGCTGTCAGCTCTCTATTGGCCAACCCAAGAGGCATTTGGACTCTTAAAAAAATACACTAAGGCTCTTAAAGTGTTAATCATCAGGTAGCAAAGGAATTTACCTGTTCAAGGAAATACTTTTGTGGCTGCAATTGTTTTAAAAGTATTATGAAATGACAGCACCAATTTTGTTCATCACCAGTTCAGACTGCCAGCTATCAGCAGTTGTTGACCTAACATGCTTGTGTACTACTCAATTCAAACAATTCTTTACTCGTTACATGGGTCATTTACTCATTACATGGGCAGAAAATAGAATCAAACACAAGGAGTGGCTGTGCTTTACCCCGTCTTCCCATTACAGAGGACTCTGTTCCCTACTGGGTCCCAGCGTGAATGAACAGGCAATGTCTTCTCTTAAGGGAAATGGATTCCTTACCCTCTAGCAAAATGGTGGAACTTAGAATTAGTTTCTGCTGGAAGGCTTTCCTCCTTACTGTTCCTTCAGGGTTTTATGAGAAGAAACATATCTATATATAATTTGCTTAAAAGGGGATGGCATATGGACTTCTGCCATGTGGGCACTCAGAACATGTATGACAGCATATTACTACAGAAGAATTCTTGAATAAAATTGCCATTTCAACCTCCACATGCCTAATATTGATTTTAAACCAATGAGGCCCCCTAACAGAAGGATAACAATGGAAATTTTCGGTGTGTTTTGGATCAGAAAGAAGTAATGAAATTGCTTTATATGCTCCTACTGGAAATGTCACAAACCCACATTTCTTTCTTATCTGAAGTCCGTATTTGACACTTGAACAGCTGTGCCTTCCTACAGGTTCAAAAAAGAAGATCACTTAGGGGTTTAGTTAGTCTCTCAATATTACCCCCTGCAGATTTCATTGGGGATCACATGAAGAGAAAGAGGTAAATAGAAAGGTGAGAGGGAGGCTTTTTAGGCTGAAGACAGAAGCAATGGCCAAGGCAGAGCTGTGTGAGGACAGGAGCTGTCCAGGCAGCCCACATTTACTGGATGAGAGCCACTGCTCAGCTGAGGGCTTTTCCCTTTCCAATTTTTTTTTTCAGCTCTTAAACCTACGTTCTTTCAGTAACAATACCAGAAAAGCCCATTAAGTGACCTGCACAAAATTTGTCTGCTCCTTTATTTCTTCTTGGTGGATAAATCTTTTCATATGGTGAAGTTGGCTGAGGCAAAGCTCATAGCAGAAACTTTGGTCCAGGTGAACTTTATTCGATATTTTCCTCATAGGATCACTGCTGGCTTGAAGATAACTAGTTCACTTCTAGCTCCAGTATACACTGTGTGGTGATCTCACCTGTGACTGGCCAGCACATGGCCTTAACAAGCTAGAGTCCATCTTTTTCCATATAAACCCTGGCTTAATTTTTTTGCTAGTGTAGAAAAGGGAACTTGCCCTTGTTCATGCGTAATTTTTCTATTATTTGTTGTCACTTAAACTTTCCAGAGTGTGTCTCAGCACTCTTTAAAAACAATCATCAGAGGAAAACTGAATAGCAAAAACTGATAAAAACCACACACATTTCACAGAAGCATTTTATATTTTCTGTTCTGATATATTTTGTTGTATCTTGATGAAATATTTTTTATCAAGAAATTAGTATCAACACAGCTTTATTATCCAGGGGCAGCATGCACAGATAAAGCATAAGTGAAATGAGATAAAATATTCTCCTTGATGATTAACATTGAACAAGGTTGTATTGAACAAAGACATGCCAGTTTTTTTATATGAATGCGCATCAATAAAAATGACAGTGCAAAGTATTAAATGTTTTGGGGTTGCTACTTATTCACTATCAGAAAAGTTTAGGCAGCCAGATTACTAGACATAAAATGGTTCAAGAGCAATACGCTGAAATTTTATTCAACTAGAGGCTTAGATTTTTGGTACCCACTCAGACATATAAAACCATCTGGAAAGGTGAACTTAAAGACTACTGAGCATGACAGTAAACACGGATTAACAGTTTAAAAAAATAGGGTTAACAAGAATATGAAAAAAAAAATTCCAACAAGAAACCTAAAATTCAAGCATTTCTTTAGAATGTAAAAGAGTGCAAGAGATGAGTCAGTCTCCATACCTTGGCAGTAATATGCAATCTAGTGGGGATATCCAGAACGAAATCATGTCACAAACTGGCAAGGCAGCAGCTGCATTTATCTGCTTAAAGAAGATTCAGTCCTTGAAAATCTACAACTTAAAGAACAATTTGAATATTCAATTTATGTTATTTTCAACTGAACAGATGGATGGGAAAGTTGGAAATCTACCAGAAGTATAGGCAGTCATCTAAGAAGTCTGATAAAACACTCAGAGAACTTAAACTTAGAAAAATAGTAATTTTAAAAATAAGTGAATTTCTAACAAATTTTCCAAAATTTAACAGCATGTATTATCAGATACTAACAAAACAAAGCAAAACAAGGTAGCTGTATCTGTGATACACGTTGGTAATAAACATGAAGAATGCACTGGGTAAAAGTACATACAGAAGTATGAGAAAAAAGGGAGAGCTGAAAGGATACCTTCTGCTGAACACTCTGAAGGACTCCCCACCATGAAGACCATAAAGTTGCTCTGTGTGGAGCCCAGGTGGCTGCTGCCAGGAGACTCCTAGTGGCCCCCAGCTCTGGCCAACATCCCCTTACCCCCTTCCCACAGCAAGGACTCCCAGAGGTGGGAGAAGCCATGGGTGGCTGCTTCCAAACTGAGGAACAACCACCATCTCAGAAAGTAAGCATCTGCCTTTTACATGGGCTTCTATGAAATTCAGGTCATGAAAACTGAGGGTGTTTGTGAATTTCTTTGAGTTTGTACAACACAGCAAAGCAGGTGCTACTGTGTGCTGGATGGAAGGGTAAAAGCACTACAATGGCTCAAATAAACTCAAACAATGCATGCATTTAGAAGCTGCTTCATCTGGTTGCATTGTCTGCTTGGGAGTTTTTTCCAGTAGATTCACCCTACTCAAAATTTTAAGGGCAAAATCTGCAGGAGAAGACATCCCTTTTTTGTAAGCAAGTACAGAAAGACAATTCTAGTAATTTTTTATTCATATACTTCAAAAAAGAATCATCATTATAGAAAATAGTGTTATAGTCTAGTAGGAAGCATGAATAGCAAAATTGCAGTCCCTGATCCAGACACTGTTTTTCATTACACTGGGCCTTCTCTACTCTAACACGCTTCCCAGTTCTTCTCAGCTTCAGCCAGTTGTGTCTTCCTATCTGGTCCTTTAGCAAAGAGAAAAATAAATCTGCATCAATAGTAAAGTCCTGTATAGTTTAGATCCATTCTTTTGCTGCTGGATGGAACTATAGAGATTGCACATAAAAAACCCCAGGAACTTAAAAATGTATCTCAGGAAAGGTCTTGAGGACACTCTTCTTTCCTGATGGTCACTGTCTCTCCTTGGCCTCCTGTCTACAACACCCCTATCAAACATCCAGCTTGCTTCTCTTCACCTATTATGTTAAGGTGAATTTTATGTCCTTATTTGCCTTTACCTTTCTCTTTTGTCATTGATTTTTGGATTTTACTGTCATCACTCCCCTCACCTTCCCTCATTAACAAAGCATGGAACAGCATTTTTTGTTGGCCTATTACAATCCTAGCCTATAGACCTTCTTCTAAACAGAGGGACTGGACTTAGAGGACACCTTATGTATCCTTGCTAGCTGAAAATCTCTAAGTTTGTATAAAAATGAATAAAGGTAATTAAGGTCATCAGCCCTAGATCCTTCTTTTTTTTTTTTTTTTTTTTTTTTTTTTTTTTTTTTTTTTTTTTTTTTTTTTGTCTCTAGAGTAAGAAGCTCCTGCTTTAGATCTCTAGAATATATTGAAACTTTTCTGAACAGCTGATCATTACAGTAGGTTCTGAATTTGATACATTCTCAAACATGATATGGATAGACCTTCTAGCAGTGTGCTGCCAGGACTGAGGACCAAATTTATGTTTGTTTAAATGCATAGCATGTTCCACCTGGATTATGAGGATTTATACTTTTTTTTTTTTGAGTAAAAATACATTATTTTTAGTGAAGACTTAAAGATACTGAAATGTGTATAGAAGTTATACTTTAATGTATTTTAGTATACTAAACTTAAATAGTTATTCTATTAAAAGGAAAAATCCCAACTAGTTTTGCAGAACTGTAATTCACAGGTAACATGTCCATATAAGCTGAGCAGAAACATGATGTAGAAAGCACTGAGACACAGTCAGCATGTGCTATCCCACTTTCAGAGCAGAATCACATTATCGAGTAATTGTGTTCTAGAAGCTTAAATACTAACTGGGATGGAGCTGTAATCCTTTTACTGCCTTTGAACCTCTCTCCTCTCTCAGCTGTGATATTATGAGGCTGTCTAGTCAAATTAATTGCATCCCCTAGTAGGAGTCACGTAGGTGCTTCTCTTAGTTATACGTTTCTAATGCAGGCAGCACTGTGATACCAAAACTACGTCCTTGTGTCTTTTTCTTTCCTTTTATACCTTATCACATGTAAAAATTGCCAGTAGAGAAGTAAAAAGCAGAAAGAAGCAAGACATTGAAAACCTGTAAGTGAAATGGACGTCTATTTTAGCAGCTCTGTAGGTCAGCCTCCACACCTGGCCACTGGTGAACAGCGGTGCGAAGGAACAAAATTGAAAAGCAAGTAACAAATAATGCCCTCCTCCCCGACAACAACAAATAATCTTCTTTGCAATCTGTAATACAGACGGTGCCCAGTGTCCAGGAAATGTTTGCGAATCACCTTCTTTACGAGCCTGGGCGCACGGCCGCTCTTACGCAACCCGCTGCTGCCCCGCTGGGCGGCTGTGCGGAGCGGGGTGGGCGCCGAGCGGCGATAGCCCGGAGCGCTGCAGCGGCACTTCGCTGCTA
>WEIU01009076.1:501710-546894 GCA_013389925.1 Aegithalos caudatus
CGGCGTGCGCGGCTGCCGGCGCTTCCTGATTTATTTATGTTTGCAGCATAGGTGGTATTTCCCCGTTAAGAGTGTATCCATTGAAGTTTTCTATTTGACTTTCTAAAGCGGCGGCGACAACAACAACAACAAGAGAGATCCGCGAAGTTAAAAAGCCAAATGTGTTAATTGTTAACTAAATATAGACGAGGAAGGCTTGGAAGCTGTAGTGGGTGGATTGATCAGGCAGCGAACGAGTAAAAAGGAAAAGGCAAAACTGTCAGCCTCATGAAGCCAGGTGCCGGTAGGAAGGAAGGATCGCACCTGCTGTGGTGAGTGGTAGGAGCCCCATAGTCCCGAGGTCCCCGAAACCTTGTTTACCCCCCTGTGATCCGGATGGAGGAAGGTGAAACGCAGGTTAAAAATGCTGTAATAAATACCAGGTCTTACCAGGAAGGCAAACGGGACGTTTTTTTCTTTTCTGCAGTATAAGCCGTGTTCCCTTTAGGATTTTAACTTAACACAAAATTCGTGCATTCGAACTGAGCCATCTGCTAGTTATAGTAACATATTTAGCGTTTATTTACAAAACTTAGTCTGTCGTAAATATATGTTTGCATAATTGATAGACTGGATATTTTTATAAAAAATGGTTTGTTTTCCTTTTACAGTTCAGTACTACTTGTGTGTTGATACAGTTTTCTAAATTTTCTGGTTCTTGTTTTCCCTTCTGAATAAACATTTGAGAAGAAAAACCAAAAAAACAGAGCAAAGGGTTTGCTCTTTTATAAGAAATTTCCGTAATAAGAATTTAATTTTCAGGAGACTAATCAATGCAGTTGCATTGCCTCACAGAGAGGCTTGTGTTTTCTCCCTTACTTTGAACTCTAAATAACACAGCTATGTGAATGTATAGCCATTTTTAAAGACAAGAAGCTGGAGTAAATCACTGGAAAGTATAGCCCTTCACTTTCTCATAGAACAGCTGTTTAAGGCACAATAACAACAAAAGTTTTGTGAAACTGTGTATGCCTGCTTCCTTCCTGACAAGGCTTTTTTTCTTTTCTACTAACTGGCATGAAATCACTCTTCATATTAGTCCCAGGACCCTTAAATTAGTCTCAGCCTTCTTCCAGTTTATTTGAATTGGTGACCTTTGGATGAGCTGGTGTGTTCCATTGTTACTTGCTAATGATGGAATAATCTAGTCCTGACGTACCAGTTGTGAAACTGAGGGCGCTTCTGCTGGATGGAAATTCAAATGTCTTATGGCTCCATGTTGGAAAAGGCAGGATTTAGCTGTGGTTTTCATCTGCTTTTAACTCTGTGGACTCTGATTTCCAGAACTGAAAGGGCTCAAACCAAAGTCTGCTAGAGTTGATGGAAAATCTGCCACTGATTTTGATTGGTTTTGGATAAAGACTTGTATGAGGTGGTGTTGAGCACGTTATGGCTACTCCAAATTGTTCAGTCCTTTTGAAATTCTTTGCATATCCAAGTCATTATGTAAAGTCAATCTTTTTTGTGTGCTGTCTCTCTCTTTGTGAGAATGTTCTTTTGCTTAGTAGAAAGTGGTGGTGTTTTTATTCGCTCTCTTATATGCTACAGCATTAATTTTATTATCTGATCGTTTCCTATTATGTAAAGATGACATGGGTGATTTTGAAAAAAGTGTAAGTGCTTTTGCTGAGGGCTTCTTACACTGAAGACAGGTTTTATCAGGTGTTTTTCAAAGAGCTTGCAGTAGTGGGACATCTGAAGTCGTAAAACATGCTTTCTCTGATGTCTATGTTGTACTTCCCTTGTCCACTATATGGTTGTTTGCTGCATTTTGTTGTGTTGTTTTGTTCCTTATGAATGTAAAGGGGAGAAAATTGTTAGTGATAACAGATACTGGTGTTCTGTGAAGAAGCTTGCAGAATAACACATACCTGTGGTAGGCATATATCCTCTCCTGGCTTCCCTGTTGTTGATGATGAGCAAGATTTTTCCTCTTGGCTATATGTAAAAACCCAGCCAAGAGAAAGTAGGGAGGAGAAGAACTGCTAAACTTAAGTCATGGAAGTTTGTCAAAGTTTATTGTCTAGCATAGCCTGTCTTGAAATTTGATTCCATTTGGAAGGGAGTCAAGGGATGAAACCTCAAAAAAACCCACCTGATTTGAGGCAGGACGTCCTCCAGCAAGAATCTCATTTGCCACCGGAAGGGTGAGACCAGGAATTTTGGCTTCTTGGAAAAGGAAATTCTGGAGCTCATTATCTCTCCACCATCATATTCTGATTCACTGATTTGGGGTTTGCTTGTTAATAAAAGCTGAAGAACTCAAAAGAGGCATGCATGTGAAAGAAGCTCAGGTAAATAGGCTGAGTTGAGGGAAGGCAGGAAAAGTACAATTACTGTGAGCCCTCATGCCTTCGATTTCCAAGTGCTAATTTTCCCAGCCGAATTAATTTGGTCTTAAATGAGAGATGGCTGTCACAGCAGAAAGCACAGCTGTAATGCAAGGTGTGCAGGGTAGCAGTGTAGAGCTGAATCTTTTCTCCATCTTGTCCATTTTCCTGTGGTATTTCCAAAACACATGAGGATCTGGCCTCGGGAGGAAAGGTGCTGGGGCACTCTCCACTTACCTGTGCTGACTGAGGCAGCACATACATCCATGCCACGGGTTTGCAGAGATTATGGCCAGGATCTAAATGTGTGATTTCTCTGTCAGAAGGGGTCAGAGGATCAGTCAGGAAGGATTTTCCTAGTATTTCCAGTTTGTCTTTGTTCCCTTCTTTCCAAATATCAGAAATGGCTATATATGTAGTCCTAGATTTTCTCCTGCATGGCCCCATTTAAGTAAATAAATAAGTGAAAGCTGTTCAGTAGCTCTTCAGGCGTATGACAGCAGAATTCTGCCAAGTCACTAAAGTGCTTTCCTTCTATCTGCTTAACTGAAGGAGTGCCTCTGGGTGGGTGAGGAAGTCTTAGTCCAGGGAACTCCATGGCTTAATTTATCCCATCAAAAAAGTTAGCAGAATAATTCACATGGCCACTAGTGTGGCAGTACTGCTGCTGGCATTTTTTAAACTTTTCATTAATGGTGCAGTGGAGAAATAATCTCCCTTCTTATTGATGAGCTAGGATTTTATGTATTGTACAGGGATAACTAAACGGACAATGCATGTGTTATGAGAACTTTTGTTATTAAAATCAAGGGCAGACTATAAATTTCTGTGTAAAGATTAAAGAATTGTATTCCTTTAATTCTGTGTTATTCCATCAGTTGTATGTGGTCCAAGAGGACATTTTGAATAAAGTAATTGAGTCTTGCATAAGTTGTTTCTCTCATTTAATTCACAACACGTGAATGGGATTGTTTTCATTATTCATCACAACTACTTAATTTAAATATGGTCATGGTAGGGGGACAATGCAAGTAAAAAGACTGGCTGAAAAAGTTGTTTCTGTTGTTAACCTTTTCAGTGCATGGTCACACTGCCAAAGTTCATGTAAGTCTGCAACTAGAGAGGAGTAAATTTGAAAGCAAATATAATGTTTTTGGTTTTTTTTTTTAAATACAAAAGTTAACTTGAGTATTCCACTTTGAATGCTTTTGTTAATAAAAATTCTCCTTTTACCCTAATCCATTTTAGCTTATTAGAAATTAAATATCCTGTGAGGCTAGTGAACTAATGAAAGAATAAAGAATCAAACCACAGTTTAAAAAATACTTTATATCCTTAAGTGTCTTAAATATAGAGAAGCTGTAATAATTTTTACTGATGAACTAAAAGGGCAAATACTCTTATGTTATAATTAGATTATACGCATGAAAGCAGTGTGATCATTCTAGACTACAGAACTGTTCTGTGTCCTCTGGTGAACCTAACCCAATAAATTAGGGTTCTGTTTTTCCATTGGAAGAAATAAAAGGACTGATTGTCAAGCTGCCTAACAGTAAAGTAGAAAGCAGCAAGAAGATCAATGTCTCATCTAGTGAATTTAGAGTCAAACCAAATGTAAGTTTTGTTCTGCTGGGTGGAGTAAAGTTGGTACATGTAGAACCAAATCACTTGTGTGTTTGCATACACAATGATTACTGTTTTATCTTGGGTAGAAGTTCATTCTGCTCACCTGCTAATTTTTTTGCCTATTTTGATGCTGATGTTTGAGTGTCTTCTTTAGTACTTCATAGGAGTTGGTTGGCATGAACTTCATGCCACAGGTACAGCATCAATGTTGCTTGACAGTAAAATGTGCTGTGTAACAGCTGTGATGTAGGAAAATAAAGGAGCTCTATGAAGAAAATTAGAAGTATCTGTCAACTATGTAAGTAGTTGTATCCTTGAACTCACTAACTGGTATCTTAGTGACATGCATATGGATGAACCGCTTTCAAAACATCCACAAGAAAAATATACTTCTGTGGGTAAGAAGAGCTGTTTTCATCACCGTTGCAAGTTGGCTTCCATGAGTCATATGTCATGTTTGCTGTCATTATCTACATCTGTACAAGATTCTTGAACTGTGGGCCTTTTCCTTTCTTATGTTTTAATTTGTAGATGTTCACCTCTGTCTTCCACTGACTTGGTCTTGCACCTTGGCCCCCTTTAGTATCCTCTTATCTCCACACCTCCCACTCACGACTTTGCATTGTTTCTCTTGATTCTGCTATGCCAGCTCCTTGCCATGTGCTCCAGCCCAGCAGGGATGAAATGCTGCTTCTGCTCAGTTTCCTACAAGTGGAAATTGAAGCTATTTCTTCCTTAGCATTGTTTTTTTCCTCTGACCTTTAGCACAAAATCATTCATGGTCCATTTGCTTACCTTCTTGCAGTTTTCGACAGGTAGGATTGCCTTCATGTGACTTTATACTGTTTTCTAGCTTTACATTAAAATAGTTTTATTTCCATAATTTACTAACTTGTTCCTGGCTCTATTTTATTTTTAATATTTCATCTTTTTTTAAAAAGTGCATGTTTGTGTGCAGGATGTTTCAAAGTATAATTATGAGCTGTAGCATTTATGTATAAGGCTTAAAATAACTGTGTTCCTCCCTTCAGGAAATTGAAGGGTTTTGCTTGAGCCTTCTTTTATAAGTTAGGTGTCTTACTTTCCATACTGCATTTTTTCTCACTAAAAAAAAAGATAAGATGAAATACATTATCCATTTAGATAAACAGGGAAAGAGTTTGTACAGAGTTGTACCCATGTAATTTCAGGATATACATGACCACACACATATGCACTAAAAGAATATTCCCCCGCAGAGCATTTGTGACAAATTTAATTATTTAAAGCAAAATAATTACTTCAGTTAAATATTAAAGTATAATTTTATTTCTAAAAATACTGAGAAATTTGGTCTGGAACACAGAGTACTTCCTGTGCAGGGCTGAACTGCATGTATTTTGTTTTGTGCCCAATTCACTGATGTGACTTACTAAAATGATTTAGTTTATTGAAATTCTCTGTGTGACCAGAATAAAACAGCTTGGGCCAGAGGGCTTGGATCAACTATTTAACTGTCAATCAGAAGCTGCTGATTATTAAGGTTTAAGAAAGGAGAAGAAATACCAGAATAATACCAGGGTTTGATATGCAGCCTTAATTCAGCCTTAATTTGAATATATGTGGGTAAACTAAGCTTTAGACTCCATGGATGGTATTGCTTCACTTTTTAGGGTGTTTAACCGTATGTAATAATTGTCATCCTTGAAAACTGCACCTCCTCTTAACTTTATCTGAAACCAGGAAACTTGGGATCAGATCACAGGGAATGCAGTTGGTTATATAGAGTATTGTGAGCATGTGGTCTGTGCCTGTTCATTATACGTGTGTAACTAATTTTTCGCTGGTTGTGAATTCTGAGTTGAAAATCACCTCTGCACCCTGAAGGTTTCTAACCTGATTACCCAACTTTGTATTTAATTGTTGCAAACTCTTTAGCTCTCTTTATTTCTCTTGCTTGTCCTGTTTCCCCTGCCCCCAATCCCATGCCTCAGACACCTCACACTTTTCTTCTTTGCCAGAAATGGGAGAGGGATGCTAGAGACATTTCATGTTTCTGAAGTCTTATGCATGTTGATAGCATCCTTGACCTTCTTTCCCCTTAGAACATCCTGTCAATTGCTCCAGTTCTGAATCTAGCTGATGTTGAAGGCAGCTGCCGTGCCTCTGGTTCTTTCTTATGGGGTCATTTTGCCACTAGAAGGGATAAGCCAATTACAAGGGTCCCACTTGCCATTGTGTTGGCCAGAACCTGTGCTTTTACCTTCTTGACTTTTTGCATAAGTTTTAAGTTCTTTGGGTTGTTTTTTTGTTTTGTTTTTTTTTTGTCCCCAGTCCCACTGCTGTTTGGCATCTCCCTCCCTGGCATCCCTGCCAGTTCTGCTGGCTGTGTATGCGAGCACCAACACGTGCTGTGAGACTTGGGCAAAAATTACGATAGCCTCTGCAGCCTCCAAAATGCATGAAGCCTTCTTTCTTGTAGAGTAGGTTGTTGCACAAGATACCATCTTGATGGCAGCTGTCTTCATTTGCATTGAACTCTGGGAGAACCCAGGCACTGCTCTGATAGTCAGGCTGCCTAGGAAGCCTGTTTGCTTTCATCCTCTGCCCAGGGAAGGGGAATCTCACCTGCTGCCACTCTCACGGTAGGATGCAGGGAATCTGCTTGCAGCCATTCTGGCCATGACTTCCCAGTGGGTGGATGGTGGGAGCGTGTTTTGCAAGGCAGAAGGATCTTCTACTGTTATGTCTTCAAGAGACCTCATATCAAAGTACTCTCTTAGTTTTGGTAAGTGCTTTCTGTGCTTGGAGGTTAGGCACAAGTGGGAATAGCATGACCTGGGGAAAGGAAAGTGCTGGATTCAGTAAGTCTCAAGGGAGGAAGGGCTCTGGTCATACTGTCTCTCTAGAGCAGCCATCCTATCTCTCCATCCTACTTGCAGTGACATGGATAAGTCTCCTTGCTTTGGTTATGCAGTGGCTTCTCTTCAGTGCTTCCTTGCATGGAACCATTTACATGGAAAACCATATGTATATAGAGTGTACTCCCTTCTGTTTTCAGATGTCTTCACATCTTCTGAAATATCTGATAGTTTGTAAATTCAAGAATTTGGATGAAACATGGGGTTTTTTCCAAATACTACAAGAAATGTTTGTAAAGCACAAATAAACTTAGGCAAGCCCCTCTCCCCCACTTTCCATTTTTTACTAGATTTTTATTTTCACAGGGACAGCACAGTCCTTTTTTGTGAAGCTACAGGTTCTCTTCCAAGGAATAGGATTCAAGTAGTTGAAAGAAAAAGAATTTAAAAGTTTGCATGTGGAAAAAATCCCAACCCCAAACATTTCCCTTGCTACTTCTGCAGAAATAGTAAGACTCTTATGTACAGGTTGCCCAGAGACATTGTGACATCTCCATCCCTGGAGATACTAAAAAAACCTGGTGGACGTGGTCCAGGGCAACCTGTTCCAGGTGACCCTGCTTGATTGAGCAGGGTGGTGGTCTGGACAGTTTGCAGAGGTTCTCTCCAGCCTCAGGCATTTCTTGACTGAAACTTCCTGAAAAGCTTTTGAAAGAGAATTGCAGTTCACTTTGATAGAGCTGAGCGAAATACAAAATAATTTAAGGTAGATTCATTCAATGGGAAGTGTAGAGCACACTTTAAAATTAAGCTCATCTGCCAGGCTTGCCCATAATAAATTGAGGAGAGTAAAAAAAAAAAAAATGAATTTATACCAAATTAACAGACCAAATCATATTGCTTCTGTCAACACAAACAACTGAAGCATCTCTGTAACTTTTAAAGGTGCTCTAAATTAATTTTCCATGCACAGATCAGAGTTAGGAGTTAACTTTAAACTTAGAGAATTCATGCTCTCACCTTTGCACATAAGAGACCAGTTCTCAGAATCATTGCCTTTGATCCCATAGAAAGAATCATAGGCTGAAAAAGGAGCCAGGACTTGCCTGCTGTTTAGTAGTAATTTTCTGATTATACTTTGCTCATAGGAATGTAAATGTAAAGAGCCAAATTTACATAAGCAGACTACTCTGTGAACCTTTGCCCTCCCCTCTCCCTCAATCTTTGCTGTCCAGTTTGGCTCCCAGTGCATTTTCAGAAGTCTCTTTCTAGGGTTACTTGTCTCTCTAGCAAGAAGCCTGAGTTCTGAAAGCAAGGAAGTGGTGGAATTGCAGCCACAAAACCCAAACTCAAGCAATCTTGCCTCTCCCATTACTGCTACACCTACTCATGAGGTAGCCCTGTGGGTACCAGTGTGGACACTGGCTGGCAGCCAGCTGTGTATCAGACATCTCCTCACCTTTGCTCATCGATGGAGCTCCTCCACAAATGGCAGCTAGGAATTCATGCCTGTAATGTAAGTTCACATTAGTTTGACCTGTGTTTTACAACAACAGTGCAGGCTGCCTTTTTCCTGAAAAAAGTGCATTTCTCAATATTTTTAACATACTTTATTTCCTCAGTTTAGGACTAGCAGGAGGGTTTATCAGCAATTTATGGTGGAGATAGAAGGAAAAGGGGAATTGGATTGCTGACAGGATATTGCTTGCTGGCGGCTCAAACATAGTGTGCAATAAGACAAAAAGCTTGGACTCTCTGAAGTTCAACTCCAAGCCAAATTAACTTGACCTCAGCCTCTTCAAAATGTGTCTATATAAATATAGTTGTAGTCTGTTTTGATGATCACAGATCTGCAGCTGAATTAATTATTTGATGGTGCAAGAAAGATATGTAAAGGGAGACCTTTACCACTGAAGCCCAGATCTACAAGATCAAATCTACAGTCTGATTTTCTTTTCTAATGTTTTCTTGCTAATTGTTTCCTTATACATCATGCCTAATCTTGTCAACATTTCTTTAGGTCTTGCTCCTTTAAATAGCTCTGGATGAGTGGAACATCCCGTACTTTTTCAAAGATCTCCTGAAGTCAGTGAAAGTCATTTGTGTGAACATGGGCAGCTGAAAGAATCAGAGGCATTGTGAATCAGAGGCATTGTGAATCAGAGGCATTGCACAGTCTTGAGATGGTCTGTGTTTGGGACATGAGAGTAGTATGGCATTACTCTGTTTGCTTTGGAAGGTAATCTAACAATTTGCTTGAATCTAACAATGAGCTTGGAACAATTTGCAAAGTAGCATTGTAGAAACCTCAGTGTCAGATTTTTTTTTTTTTTTTCTTTAAGAGAAGAGATGTTTAAACCCAGAAAGAGCATTAGGCAGGAAGAAGAATTTGAGAGACTCAACCTGGCAGATGTTGTATAAGGCATGTGATAGAATAGGACTGAGCTTTACCTATTGCTGTGTGAAGTTAAGATCTGCAATCTCTGTTAGGAGCTCCAGATTTCACAACACTTGGGTGATGGTGTAACAGGAAGAAGGGTGTGGGCAAAACTACAGAGCTACATATGAGTAATTCAAGACCTCACCTGTTTTCCCATATGGAGAGCAGGACAAAGTGGGGAAAGCAGATGGACAGATGAGAAGTTAGAGTTTAATCGCTTAACTTTTGCTGAGCTTATCTGTATTGAGGATAATCTTCAGGGATTCATGTCTGTTGCATGCTTTTTGCATTTTTTGGTGGATGCATTTTGAGTCAGAAAAAATGATGTCTGGTGTCACACCTTTTATATTCTGTCAGTATAGCAAATCTGAGCTACTAAGTTATAGCCAGCAGTCTTTGTGGTACTATAGTGCTAGTTGACTTGGATTTTCTGTGTTTTCTGCAATGATGTTCCTAGTGGTGAACAAACTACCTTTTTAATAATATCAAAGGGTGGAATTACTGCCTCATTTCCATGAGAAAAAAAATCTCAGTGAGTATTACAGGCAGATTATGACCTTAAGCAGTGCCCAGAAGTGATATGTCAGAAGGAAAAATTTATGATCCCAACAATGATTTTTGAAATTTAGTCAACATTATATATGTTTAATAAATGCATGTTTTCTTATGATGTTTGAAATCGGGGTCAGGACTCCAAAATGAAACTTAATGAGGTTGTCTTCAGTGGCTATTACACCTGGAGAATTGAGAAAGGAAAGAATAAAGGTAGGTGATACAAGCTTGCTGTTTTCCGAAGCTCAACAGTTTTGTGAGCAAAATGATCTGCTTACAGGGTGTTTTTAAGATGGAAGTAATTTTATCTACAGTGCTAAATTTGGAATCAGTTTACCCAGCCATCTGCATCTGTGTATATGGCAAGTCTAATATCTTGATTTGGGGATTAAATTTATACCATGCTCTTATGTATTTTTCTTCAGACCCTTACCTTAGGTTTTGGTTCTGTTTTGTTTTTTGTTGGTTTTTTTTTTTTTTTTTTTTTTTTTTTTTTTTTTTTTTTTTTTTTTTTTTTTTTTTTTGTTTTTTTTTTTTTTTGTTGGTTTTTTTTTTTTTTTTTGTTTTTTTTTTTTTTTTTTTTTTTTTTTTTGTTTGTTTGTTTGTTTTTTTGGGTTTTTTTTTTCTGTTACAATGTGGAATCTCATTGTTGAATATTGTTGCATTTCTTGTTTACTCATATCGTTATGAAAAACTTGGTGAAAATTTGTGAAAATTCAAGGCTCGTTATACTCCTGTATATCAGTTAGCCAGTAGTATTGATACTGAATGCAGTTAATGCTCTTCCCTTTGTAATCCAAGCTAATGTCCTCTAATCAACATTATGTAATTCAACAAATAGAGCAAAACCTACTGAATTAAGATAGTGTAGTGTTGTATTATCTCTGGATGTGCAGCATAGCACGTATTTTTGTATCTTCTGAACATTTGCAGATCAGTAGCTGAATTTCTGGGAGTTAATGCATTGTATTTTTGAGTTAATGAATTTCACTTTCTTTCAGCACTTATGTTCAAGTTATGTTTCTGCTGAATTACACATTGTTAATTAAGGATAATTTTATCTCTTTGGTTAACAGAAGAAATTGGGGCATTATTAGGGTGTTGGCCTTGCTGTTTCCATAACAGGTTAGCTGCTTTGATCCGGCTGTGTTGACAGTAAAATTGGGTCTTCTGCTTGGACGTGTAGAAGTATGTGTTTGGTTAGACCGTTATCAAATTGGAGGATGTAACTAGAATTAGTAAAGTGAAGCACAGTAGTGATAAAAATGAGAGAGAAAATTAAGCAGTGCAGGATCACACAGAACACTGTCACTTTGCTGATGTAATTTGAGGCTGTACACAGAGGTTATGGCATCATTCTACAGCTATCCCAGCTCTTCTCAGTTCTCTGCCATTTTCCTGTAGCTCATTCAAGCCCAGTCCTAGAGCGCCACATTCCCTTTTTATGTAGTGCTTCTTATTTAATCTTTTTCTCCTAACCAGAAGAGATTAAATGGGAAACAATTCAGGGAGGATTTGGAAAAATAATAGTGTGTGGTACGAGAATTAAACTAGAAAAGACTAAAACGTGTCTGTATACATCTGTTAGTGATCTTGTCTGAAGACTGAAAGTTTTGGTAAAAGGTTACTGCAAAAAGTGAGGGTTTTTAAAATTTTAACAAGGAGATTTACTTACTAGACTTTGGTCTGTGTGTGATGGTATTGCCACCCTGGAAGTGGTTGATAGGAATTAAGTTGTGTAAAGCACCAGCAGCTGTGTATTACAGAGCAATAAAACTTTGGTAGAATGAGGGATAGGCAGCTACTGAAGTCCCCTGTTGTATGATCATTTTTGGTGACAATAGTGACATGTCCTGGTTTTGAACACTAAATGCCTTTGACCTAATTTAACTCTAGTGTAACAGCATTGAGATTATGGGACATTTACATCATAGAAAGGAGAAAGGAAAATACATTGAAGTATTTCCTTATTTAAGTGTAATATTTTTCCTTAGTTAAACATAGGCAATATAAAGCAAGATGCAGCAAAAATAGGATTCAGTGGTATTTGCCTAAAGTAAGCATATGCAATCTCGTAAGTGCTGTGTGACATTTTAGATTTTATTTAATTTTCCCCTTAAGCTTCAGACTGGAAGTTAAAGTGCCCTAAAGGAGTCTTTATTCTAGTTGAAGTGCTCTGGCTGCACTGATCTTTTCTTTCTTTTCCTTTTCTTTTTGGTAGTATTTTAGAGTTTGTGGATTGTCAGGGAAGAAGTGCCATCTCTCTTGTTAGGAACATTGGCAGCTAAAGTGCCTTTACTCAGTGCCTTTTCAGTGATCTTAACAATCTGCCAGAAGAGGAGGAGGACCTTGCAGAATTGCAGGTTATAGGCGACCCTAATTCAGAAGTGTGTCTGTAATTTAGAAAACTTGCAGGGCAGGTTGTGAGATCCATGCTGTGGTTGGCCTAAAAAAAAAAAAAAAAAAAAAAAAAAAAAGCTGTTTAAAATGTTACAACCGCTTTTGTGAAACTTGTGATTTAAAATCACATAATCTCAAAAAATCTGAACCATGACTAGGTATATGAAGATTGTAAAAGTTGGTCAAAGCACAAGAGATTACATTTCAAGACCAATGCTAGAAGTACTCAGGGAAGAAAGGGGAAAAGGCACCCATCTCCATGTCAGAATTACCAGCTTTTGTTCTTCTAGTTGCTTGGTAACCCAGCTGGGCAGCACTCCCCAAAATGGGGTGGTCATACCTGGGTTTGAACAGAAGTGTCGTGGTAGAACTTCAGTGCTTTTCTGTGCAAAGAAATCTAATGGGGCTCTTTCATCCCCATTAAATTTTCAAATATATCCTCATATCCTTAATTTAATGTAGCACGTCAAGTAAAGAGCATTAGTGCTAAGATTTGGACAACACCCCTTTCAACTGGATCTTTTTCTAATACAGCGATGTTCACAAAGAAAGCAAGTTAGGTGCTTGGTTTTTCCTATATTCACATAATCCCTTATTGTTCCTAATTTTTAATTTTTTTAAGAATCCAGCTTGTTCTAGTATAGTACTTACAAGAAAACATTTCAGAAAATTAGATGAAAAGTCACAATTCCAGTAGAGTATGTTTAGGGTTTTTAACTCCTGTTGTTACTTCAGAGCCACCACTCTCAGCTGCAGCAAAGGATCACTAGATTCCATTTCATTTGACTTCTAAAACTGCTGATGAGCTTCACAGGTGTCTGGGTGGCTCTGTAGAATGGCTGGGAGCAAACTGTTTTAGGCAAAATCCTTACAGGTGAATAGTGGATGTAGGCCTATTTTTCATAATCTTCAATCTGTCATCGTACTCCCCTGAGGAACTTTAGGAGCCTAGTGGTGGTTTTAGAAATGTAGAAGGTAATATTAGAAATAAGATGCCTATGGAAGTAGCAATAATGAAGGAGAGACCATTTCAGCACTGTTGGCGGTTTGGTGATCGTATGGAGATGAATTTCCTGACATTAAATTCCCAAAGTGCTAGGAAGGTAATATATAATAAAAATCAGCCGTTTGCATCCCTGTTAGAATTATGGTGTTAAATTTGTGCTTTCTTGCCTGAATTCCAGTATATTTGGTCTGAATTGTTTGTAAGGATAGAGTAGCAATCCATCAAGAATGACAAAATTACCTTGGTTTGTTTGTGTTGTGCTGTCCAAATAAAAATCCCTTTTCTGTTTGTACCTGCATATATTTAAGACTGCATTTACCTATTTGTATGTTACCCATTTGTAAATGGTGCTTTACAGTCATATGAAAAGAGATACAGTCTTTTCAAGATCTTCCAACATATTTTTATGTAATTATGGCTCTTTTCTGTAGCTTTTCTGGTTTTTAACACTTAATTAGGACAAATGCACCTGAGTGATTCAATTTTCAGTGCTATTTGGTTACCCACGTTAGAAATTATTCTTTAACTCTGTGTGTTTGCTTTTTGGAGGATATCATGACTCATTATTTACTCATGGGTAATCATCTTTAGTAAACAGTGCATCTTGTGAGAGCTAGTACAGAGCTCTGTCTGTATCAGTTAGAATGAGACCCTTCGATTCAAAAGTTCCTGCCAGCTGTCACCTCCTTGGCTAATACCACCTCGTAATACAGAACTAGTCACAAAATACAGAAGTACTGTTTGTGTTTCGAGAAACAGGAAAGCTTGCAAATAAACCAGAACTCAGTAACATGTATGACTTCAGGACTGCAGCAAAATATATCTGGGCATATAATAGTACAGATTTCTGTTTTGTATCTGGTATCTTACTGCTATGTTTAGTTAGCACTATATACATTTTTAATTAATGGAAGCAACCAAAAAAAAAAAAAAAAAAAAAAAAAANAGAATAACTTAACCTTGTCCTTTTTCCTGCTGTGGGAAGAAAATATGCTTTGTATCTATTACCGGTTCCTTTCCTTAACATGATATCCTACGTTTAGATTTTGAATCATTCCCTGGCTGACTAAGTGATGATTCGCTCGTTTTGTCTCCTATTTATAAAAGAAGTGAAAAGATTTAGCTCATGAATTTTTCATACAGACTACAGATGTACTGGTTGGGGCCAAATGCTGTCCTCAGTTGCAAGTCAGTGTCACCAGTGAGCTGTCAATGGCACCGTTGTTAATGTATTTCAGCACAGTACTGAGATTTAAATGTTTTGTTTCTAGTGTGCATATGGGGGTAAGAATTAAGGAGATGGCAGATAAACTGATTATAAAAATAGATGGGAAATAGAGGTTCATTTTCCAGTCCAACATGCTGCTGCCAGTACTGAAACAAGAGTAAAACCATTACTCACTGCCCTGCGGGTGCTGCACCCTGCAATGAATGAGTACCATATTTTAGAATATCTAGTAACATTATGAAAAACTGAAGTTGAAGCAGAAGTTCAGATCTTAATTAGTGAAACTGCCTTTCCACCTTTGGTACTGCCAGCCAGAAAAATCTGATTATATTTTCAGCTTTCCCAAACAGGCTTTGCCTTTTCCCTTCTTAGGAACTGCCTGTGAAACCAAGAGCAAGGAAAGGTGTAGCACAGAAGGCAGCTTTACATGCCTTCATAGCCTGGTTTCAGGTTGGTAATACCCCTCTGAAGTTTTACTGTATTCTTTCAACCTCCCTGTTTTTCTGTACTTTGAAGTTAAAAGCCAAGTTAACCTTTGACCAAGAATTTCAAAATCACCTGGTAGAGAGCCCTTCCCTTTCTGCTGCTTGATGAATGACAAACTCTCCTCTGCATATAGGACTCAAAAAACCTCTGTAGAAAAGATGTGAGGCTTTATTAATTCTGAATTGCAGTTTTTCTGGATAATTCTCTTCAGGAGGAGGCACCTCTTCCAAGTGTTTGAAGCTTTTCCTTCCTTTTGGACCTGGAGAATAGAATACTGAGCAAAAATAATTAGAGGGAAAACATTAGCAGCACTGTCATGATGTGAAGACCTTACCTGCAGCTGGGGTCTGCCAGGTAAATTAAGATGGCTGTCAGCCTCGCCAGCTCGACAGCTGATATAAAAGAAGAACCAACACAAAGAAAGCTAAATGGAAGTACACCCCTGCCATGTGGTTTTAGTGCTGTAATGAGGGAAAAATCCCTTTGTGCTGAGCTTAAGGATGTTTTTTCCTATTGGTTGTCTCATTCAGCATTTATTTTCTGAAAAAGGGCAGAGCATGAGCCATTGCTGGTTTCACAGCCCTCTCCAGTTGGTGGGCATAGGAAGTCTTCTCAGCTCCTCTACTAAATTTCAATAGAAAAAGAAAAGCATTGTCTGTTATGGGGTAGATGGTATATTTTACATTTGAAATTCCAGTCACTGCTCCCTGCATGGGCATCTTGAGGTTTCTGTGTAAATTTGTTTGCAGTTTCATAGATTTCTGTCCTCTTGTAAGGCTTTTTCAAACTTTTTTTCCTGATCCTTAGTCTGGATGGCTCACAGAGGTGCTCATGGGCTCTGCTCTGTCTGTGGGAGGGTTTTGTGTTGGGGGAAGCTGGGTATTGGTATGTCCTGGGCATGGCACTCCTGGTGCTCCGTGAGCTAGTGCCGAGCCTGCTGCTGCCTTGCATCCCCCTCGGTGCTCCCAGCAAGAGGCTCCTCATGGAGGAGGCTTTCAGTCAGATGCACGGGGTAGCATCAGTGGCATGGCTCAGCAGACCTGCAGTTCTGAACGAGAGGGGAGATTTACAGGCTGCATCATAGTCTGTAGAGCTGGGTGAGTGGTCAGCACCTCTCTTGCATCCATAGGCAGTCCAACAAGCTCTGCAGTGCTGTCGGTGCATATATGCTGAATGCTCCTGCTTCAGGTTGGGAAAGTCAGAGATTCCTGCTCATGATGCAGCTCTGAAAGCATCACAGTAGGACCATGATTTTTAGTACCTTTTCAGGAGGTGATCTGTACCTGGAAGGGACATTCTTCTAAAGAAGGCAGTGTTCTTTATTGTGGGATACACAGGGAAGGCAGGTGGGACATGAACTCCTGAAGTACTACCAGGATAGGTCTTTTAATGCAAGATAGGTCTTTTAAGAGAAATCATAAACATGTTTGGCACATATACACAATAAAGTGTCTCCTGTAAGACTCATTCTCCCAGTGTTGCCTAATCAATTTGGTACGCTGTTTTTGAAGGTTTGATTTCTTTTATGCCTTGTGTCTCCTTCTGGTATTCAGATGTCTGGCTGGTGAGGCCTTTTCATGTTATGTGTTGTATTTATAGCCTTTATGAACTTGTCTTGCAAAATCACTAGATTTTAATCACTCCCTTCTTTGAGAACTGAATCTTAAATATGCAGACTCCTTGGCACTTAGTCAGCTTTATTTGTCTATCAAAATACATTAAAGGCAAGTCAGTCTATCAGAGCTGGCTATCTTGAAAGGGTTACTGATTAAGTTATCAGCTTTATCCAGGGGCAGCACAGAGGTGAGTAACAGTAGATAGATGGACAGATTGGAAAAGAATTATTAATTTAAGTATCTTGGAGTCATAAACTCCTGTTTTAGCAGAGCAGGTCTGTCATTATCTGTTTTGCTCTTTCTGTGGGAAGTTCTGATCTCTCCAAGGCTGCTGCTGAATGCCACTTTGAAAATCTTGTCAAGGACAATTGCTGTTGCGAAGGTAGATATTCACACGTTCTGGAAGATGCCTGGGATATAAAAATGGTGATGTCTCTAACTACCCATTTCCTTGCTTTTTCTCTTCTTTTCCTGAAATTTTGAAAGGAGGTGTTAGGGAATGATGCTGGTAAAATGGATTGACTGCCCTTGAGTTTTTAAATTCCATCTTTTCTTTGTTCCATCTTATGATTTCTGCTTTTCTTTGAATTTCCTGAACTTTTCTTTACCTTTTACATTATTTTCTGTGGAGAGTTAAAATTCTCAGAGAGGTTTTTAGACATAAAATATGAACTGTGCTACCTGAACAAAGAACAGTGACTATCGAAGCCTGTCTGTGTGGCAACATGAGCACAGAATGGAAGAAAACAGGATATTAGGAAGGAATCTCAAAGATGTGATAAGTCCCCCCTTCTTTGCTACTAAAATACCTTAAAAATTCAGAGAGAGCTGATAAGGCAGTCTGTTTAAGATAGGCAATATACTGTATAAAAGCACAAGTTTAGCTTTCAGCTTACATAATAGACAGGGGAAAATGTCACTTCAGATTATACTAGTTGCACTAAATGCCTGTCTATTAAAAGCAGTTGAGGTTTTTTCCTGCTGTGCTGGCATATAGAGCTGCTGTCTGCCATGCTGTAGCATTCAACCAACACAATTTCAGCTATGTTGATTTTTTTTTTCCCCCTGAAACTCTATGTCAGTTAGTCATTTTGCAGAACTAGCTTTGAATTACAGATATAAAAGTTGTGTGACAGGGAGGCAGTCTGCTGTTTTATCAGTTTGCTTTTCAGTATCTTTTCTCAGGACAAAGCAGAATTTTAAGAGTTTTGGAATGTCAACTCTTTGAGTCTTGTGCAGGCAAACTGCTACTTAAGCTAATTTTACTAGGTAAATTTTCAGGAATTTTGATCCTTAGTATTTATATTCAGTGGTGGAAAAATGATATGTTTAGTTTAAACTTATAGAGGCACAGTGCTTCAAATGGGCTGATGTAGCATTACATATCATATCAAAAAAGGAGAGTAGCTTTTGTTATTGCTATTATGATTTTTCTTCTGAAACACAGGCAGAAGTTGTTTAATTTGTGAGCAATCCAAAATATTTTTCCTCCATTTAAGAAAGAGGCTTATTTTTGTGTTTGTTTATTTGTTTGTTTTTAACTGGCCAGTTGAAAACCTTGGCTGTTGTGTTTTGTTTTGCTTTAGGAAAGAAACTAGCCAAACTTATCTTTTATTTTCTCCAAAATATGGTGCTACTCTGATAATAGTTAAGGAATTTATTTTTTGCCGGGTTTTGATTCTAGATACAGGATCTTAAATTTTCAAAAGTGACTCATGATTTGGCATAAGGCCATTTTACAGTGCGTAACCTAAAACATCTGAAAGATGGTATTCAGTTGATACTGGAAACAAGATTCCATTAAAGACATTTCAGTTGGTCATAGGAGTTCCCAGGCATCCAACACCACCTCTTGTATTTGCAAAGTAAGCTTATTAGATTTCCTTCCAGACTGCGTTTGAAAGCTTTAAATAGCTTGAAAAAGTTAGAAGATCAAAATCAAACAGATTTTTACATCTATCTGTAATTACATAATACAATGTGATGATAGTATAATTTATGATATAATGTCATTTATTATAAAACAATTGTGTTATTATTGCCTGAATTAATGCAGAGGAAAGGCAAGCAGGCATAACTGATGGCTACACAGTGTGTTAGGTTCTGCTATTTTTCTATACTGCAGTATAGAATCCCCTATCATTTTCTCTTTACAGCCCTTAAAACCCCGATTTTGTGCCTATTTCATGGAATCGCAGAATCATAGAATGGTTTTGGTTGGAAGGGGCCTGCCAAGGGCAGAGATGCCTTCCACTTGATCAGGTTGCTCAAAGCCTTATGCAGCCTCACCTTGAATATATCCAAGTTGGGGCATTCAGAACTTCTCTGGAAAACCTGTTCCAATGCTTCACCATCCTCATAGTAAGGAATTTCTTCCTGATATATTTTATCAAAGCCTACTCTATTTCAATTTAAAGCCATTCTGCCTTATCCTGTGTCTGCATGTCCTTGTAAAAAGTCCCTCTCCAGCTCTCTTGTAGGCTCCCTTTATGTGGGGGAAGGTGCTCCAAGGTCACTTCAGAGCCTTTTCTTCTTCAAACTGAGCAACCTCAACTCTCTCAGCCTGTCTTCATCAGAGATGTTCTGTATCCCTCTTACTGTCTTCATGGTCTCCTCTGGACTCACTCCAACAGCAAGGTGCTAAGCAACCTGACATAAAAGAAAACACTAAATCTTACAGAGAAAAATGTAAAACCTAGCAAAGGTTCTTAAAACAGCAGTGCCAGAATCAAAAGGTGCATTGAATGGTGATTTATATATTGGTAGATAAAAGTGGTGTGCTGTGTTTATTTCTGCCAAAGAAACATTGTTCACATTTTTGTGACCAATAACTACCTGTGTGGATAATCTGAATCAGTACATTGTCCCCAAAATGCATCTATGAAGACAGTACATAAGCATGAGCTTTTTGGTGTGTTTCATTCCCAAAAACTGGCTGTTTCTCTTAACTGCTAAAACAGTTGGGAAAATAATTTGAACATTATAGATAAAAAGATCTCATTTCAAATAGATGAGACTGTCACAGTCATATTTTGTGTTTACAACATAATTTTCAGCACAGCATAAAATGGAAATTAAAAAATAATTTAAGAGTTCACCATGGATGTGTCCTGTGGGTCAGGTTTTCGGTTCATTACTGTTCTGAGTGAAGAAAGCAGGTACAAAACAGAAGGGAATCTAAAATAGTTCCATGAAACAAGGAGCTGCTCATCAAATAATCTGATAATAAGTGTCAGCATCCAGTGAAAGATGTGTTCATAGTTAATAATTTTGATTCTTCATTGGTGAGGAAACCACAGAATGTTCTGTCCAAGTTTTTAAAGATGCCGTCCAAAATCCTGTCCAAGATTTTGATTAAAACAGAGTATGTCTTTTGCACAATGAGGAGTTGTGGCTGGATCTAATTAACAACGAACAATTGGAACTACGAGAGAACAAAATAAAATAATGATTCAGATAAATTATAGAGGTTTTCCATTACGTAGTCTATATGACTGATCCCAAATACAAAAATCGCAGATTTTTTTCTTTTTATAATTTTAATTTCAGGATCTAACACCAAAGTTAAATATTATATGTAGCAAAAGCTCTTCTGGTTTGTAGAATTGAAAATGTAGCTTTCTAATTCATTGTAGCTTAGCTGTTAAATTCACTTGCTTTGTCATAAACTTCACAGAATATCCTGAGCTGGAAGGGACCCACAAGGATCATGGAGTCCAACTCCTTGCCCTGTACAGGACAGCCCCATGTGCCTGAAAGCATTGCTTAAACACTCCTTGAACTCCTTCCTTTTAAACAGGAAATTAAACAATTACGAAAATGCTTTATGAATTACATGGAAAAGAGAGAAAGTAGAATATTTTGTCTCTTAATATTGCCTATGAACATGGAATCATGCATCAGAGGGATTAGGCTGGAAGGCTATGAACCTCTGCTTTTGTCCCCTATTTTTCCTGTCCATCTCATCTGCAACAGGCTTTGAGCACCTCCTATCACCACCAACTCTATGCTGATGTGGAAGGATAGTAGAGGTGATGCTGCCCATTCCTCCCTCCAGTCAAATTGGGACCACTCAGCCCCCTTGTGCCTTGGGTTTGCTCCAGCTGCCTCCTACCACTTTATTCCTCTCTGTGCATTCCTGTTGCACTGCTTTCCTGCAGCCCTGACTGGTTCAGGGATCCATGCCAGAAGTCAGAACATTGTAATTAGTATATTACAAAAAAGGTTATACTTGGGAAACATGCCTTTTGCATGGATCTGGAATTCCCTTGACCATCTAATTAATCATAGTGCCTGTCTCCATAAAAGCAATTAATAATAAAGTAGTGGGTTGTTGGTTTTTTTTTTGTCATACATTGCACTAACAACTGTTCCAATGTGTTCAGATGTAAGCTTAAAAATCCAATACAGAATTGCAGGGGACTGATACTAATACTCAGTTATTTAAAAAAATCTAAACGAGGAAAATGAATCACTGATCTTAGAGAAGAGGTTTGAGAAAGTAATCCTAATTTTATTTACTGTATTTCCTTGATTAACTGTCAGATTCTCCCATTTTAGTTTACCATTAAGCTAGCAAGGTCCAAACCATCTCAGAATAAATTTATACAAAGTGTTTTGACTTTGTGATTCCGAGCTCCATGTTTTACTGCGAGGAGATGTAGAAATCATTGTGATTTAAAAAGAGTAGAATCTATGGTGACCATTACTAAATAAAAAAATGTGCATCATATAGTAAAATAACTTCTCATCTACATTCTGCTCATGGAATATATTGAAGTGAAACCTAACATCACTTTTAATTCAGACAGTTCAGAGCTTGAAGTCATCTTTGCTTTTGTGTTTTCTCACTGTTGGGACAAGCTGGCTGCCAGCCAGCTTCAAAGCATCCTCAGGGCACAGCTGTAACTGGAGTGGGTCTCCCGGGGAATGCTGTGCAGCCAGCCACAGGTCTCTGGTGTACTGGGAACACCTGTCCTTGGGAAGCTGCTGGTGAAACAGGAGATCCAAAATACTGGCTGCATCCCCTGTGGTTTAGGGCATCCCACTCCTGTGTGTCCAAGTGCCTTTCATGACCAGATGGACCAGTGCAAAAGCAGGAATATGGTCTTTGGCCTTGGTGGCATGTTACTTAGTGGGTGTGTTGTCACAGGTGCTGGTCTCCTCACAGGAGCCTGCTCTGTAGCCATGGGGGCTCCTTGCTCCATGGTTCTGCTCATGCCTGTCGTGCAAACAACAGCGCGGGCACAGCACGCTCCAGCTCCCGGGCCCTGCTCCCCACACACTGCCAAGGCTTGCAGCAGCTGACATGCTTTGGCTGGTTGCTGGAGTGCATCATCTGCCTTTAGTGTGGTTTGTTTTGGGCTCAAGGTTTGCTCTGCTCATTCATCATCATTTGCTAACCATAAAACAGGTATATGCTACCAACTCCAGCCTACATAGGGGAGCTTGGCAGAGTCTGCAGGCATCCTTTAGCATGACATGCATTTAAAATCCCTTTTATGGTAAAAGAGCCCTTACTATAAGCAGTGATAATGCTCAGAGGATTTCTTTTAAAAAAAGTTATTTTGCGTATAGTATTTCTTTTAATACATCCTTACGCATAAACCCTCTCCGTATAATTACAGCTTTGTAAATCCCCATTATTTGTTCTCTCTTTATAACAAAGGATTTGTCTGTTGAGTTACAATTGCAAGTACCTCATAAACCCAGCAGCTGAGTATTATCTGTGATATACTGGAAGAAACAAGCAAATACCACCATCTATGTAAAAATGCAGAAGTGTAAATGAAGCCTTTTTTTATGGAGCATCCAAACTAAGGGAAGTACAGCTTTTTCCTTGCCTGCTAGCTGTGCATTCAAAGTTTTCAGTGTGCCTTAATCCAGTTTTGAATGTGAATACCTTGATTGATTTTTTTTTTTTTGTTCTGTTTTCCTTTGGTAGAAATAAACACAAAAGGCAATTCCAATGGATTGGCTTTGATACATTACTATATAGTTCCCAAACAGATACCTTAATCAGTTCATATCTTAATTGGAGATTAGCCCTCTTCTACCTTTCAAAGAAAAAACAAAAAAACAAAAACAACAACAACAAAAACAAAAACAACAAAAAACAAACAAACAAACAAAAAACCAAACAAAAACAAACAAAAAACCCATGAAGCTACAGCGTACTTGACCTTAGTTCCAGAAAATAAAGCAAATATAGTTTCTTAAGGCTTTTGTCCTGCTAGCTTAGCCAGAAAACCTTGTTTTAACAAGATTTTGAATTTATTCATAGTTGGTTATCACTAGCAAATGATGTTATTGTCACTAACAATGTTTTCAACTGCCTCTGCACAGAAGATGAAGAGAAGTTAGGCAGCTGCAGATACTAATGAAATATAACTCAGTTTAAGTGAAGATTTATATTTACTCTGTATACTGGGCACAGGGAGACATTTTCCAAAGCCCTTTGTTAAAAATACCTGTTTCTGTTTTATTTTCTGTTTCTTATATTGGCAACCAAAACTGCTATTTGAAAAACACTTCCCAGCAGAATTCTGGGCCTGATGATTATTCAGCATTGTTGTACAATGCACCTTAAAATCTTTAGAGTACCATAAATAAGAAGAAATAACTCTTCTCTTTAAGCTTGCTTTCCGTGACTTTCTAATGTCAGATTTCCATTTTATTTATTCTTCGGGTACTTTTCATAGCTCTCAATATGCAGTATATAGAGCGTAAGGCCATTTCTTGCTCAAATCATGTGCCACAGTTCTGACCTGCATTCGGACTATTTACTGGGACACATGCTATGCACTGGACTTAAATGAGGACATGTGCCATACAGGTAGAAAAAAGTGGAAGAAAGAAATGGTCCTAAACTCAAAGCAGTTAGTGTGCTGCAGACCAGTTCACCATATTTTTCCCCCATTAGATGTGTGTATTAGACCTTTGCTTTCTTGGAACTTGCCTTATTTTTGGATGGAATTACCCTGACAGCTGCATTCCAGTGTGCAGGTATGATGGTTGTCATCCACCATCCCAAGAACAACAGAACAGCAGTAGTTATTAGAAAAAGCAGTTGGGGGAAAAAAATACGTGTTCTGGATGTATGATGAGTTGGAGGCTGCCAGGCTTTATTAAGTTCTAGGATGTGTTGGTTTGGTAGTGACACCCTGGAAAAGATAACATAACAAAGTCTGTCATGTTTTATTCTAGGACTCAATAATGAACTTTACTGGTTGGGGATATTATGCAGAAATACTTACTGTACATTTGTCCTTCAAAGATGCTAGCTTGTTTAATTCAACCGTCTCACAGAAGATAAACCAGGAACAATTAAGAAAAACATAATCATTCACTTGTCGGTGGGGTGATTATAAACAAAAAAGTATATGCTTTCTGAGAAAAAGTATGAAGGTCCAAGTCTTGTCTCTGCAGCACATTCTTTATGCTTACTCAGGCATATGGACAATGATTAAAATCAGGCATTTGGTGTAAAACAGTCTGAGTCTAAGGATGATTGAATGGCTGAAGAAACCTTGTTCTGGTTGTCTCCCTGGGCTCTTGTTCACTCCCTGAGCTCCTCTTCAGTAAGTTGGCAGAGGAGGGGAGAAAATTCCAGGGTGCTGTTGGTACCATCAATCTCAGAAGTGGTGACTTCCACTGATAGTTACATTGTATGGTTAAACACATGTGGGATGAACACCACTGAGTTCCCAAAACTTCCCAGATCGCCATCGTCATACTTGGCATGTAAAGCTTGAAGGTTCCCCTTAGATTTTGACTATTAGCTGGTTGCTTTTTAATAAGTTTTGATGAATATCAATAATTAAAAATATGTCTGATGGCTTGTTTTCAACATCCTCATGCTCTTCACGCTTGAGCCTTTGGTCCTACACAAGGTTTTCAAGCCTGAGGGGAATGCAAGGTTTCTCATCAGCTACACTGTGCATCGTTGTGCTTTCTGTGGCACTGGGCCAGGCCCTATGGAGATGACATCCTTAAATACCTTTCAGAGGAAGAAAATAATTGGATTTAGGGCATATGATTATGTTATGTACAGAGAGAATAGCTGCCCTTTTCTGGGATCTGCTTAGATCTCTTGAATTCAATTAATTCTTACATTACAAAACTGCATTAGCTTTTCTTTTTAATGGCATATACAATATGCTTTTTCTATAAAGAGTAGTAGAATAATTTTCAAGATTTTGAACAATTTATTTGGTACATTTTTTATTTTAAAGGTAAATTAATTTATCAAAGTCAAGAAGAATTGCAACATTAACATTTCTAATGTAAATACAATGTACTGTAATAGAACTTGAAGGTCTACAGCCAAAGTGTATTTAAACTTGTTAATTCTTCAATAAAGCAGAGAATTGTTACGGAAATGCTGGCAAAACAGGATTGCAGACATTACTGTCTGTGAACTCGTTATTTACTGGGGAGGATAATAGCTTCTGGACAGCATTTCTGTAGCATTTTCTGTAAAGCAGCTTTAAGCTTTTTAGTATGGTCTCAACAAGCATACAGCAGTAGCAATGGTGATGTTTGTTTCCACATTATTCCATCTCTGAGCAGTTGGGTCAAGCTACCTGGCTAATGTTTAAGACTTCTTAGACGCAGGAGAATGACTAGCTTCCAACAAATCATTGAAGTCCCTGATTTCTGTGACAGCCAGTCATCAAGAGCAATAATAAATGATGACTCTTTCTTGAGCACTTTCTTGTGGAGCAGGGCAGGTGTGAGATGGTGGCTCTTGGCTGGTCATGTTGGCAGGGCAGCAGAGCACATATTCCACTTGCATTTGGCAGTCCCTACATAGGCTGGTATAGCTGTGGGTGGGGTTATGTGCAGATTTTTGGCAAGAGTGGTTAATTTTTAATGCTTTAAATGGAGCTATTTTATGAGTTTTCTGCCTCCCAGCTATGATCTTGTTCTTGCTGTCCAATCTAAACACAGGCTTTCTTCTGCCCTTTTATCCTGCAGAGAACCCATACCTGCATGCTGATTATGATTAGCATTGTACTGGTAGTAAACATTCTCAGGATGCATCCCTAGGTCCCAGAGTTGAGACTGTGCACACAGGCCTATCTGCTGCCTTGCAGCTCCAGGCAATCCAAGGCACACTCTGTAGAGTTCCAGAACTGGGAATGCCTGTCACAGATTAGACTTTGGCATGCTGCAGTCATGGCTTCTCACTCTGCAGAGTGCATGGCATAACTTGCTAACTTACTGCAGATACTGGAACTGTGAAATCAAATGGCCTTGAGTCAAGACTGGTGGGGCAGGAAGAATTAAATTAACTTTCTGTGCCAGCAGAGTTCCATGCATCTTGAGGAAGAGCTTTGCTGAGGGAGGTCAGTGAGATTTTTCCCTGCTGTCCTTTTCTTTCCCTTATGTTTTTTGTGGTTTTTTGTTCTTTTGTACTCCACCTCCACTGACATGCTTTTAATTCTGACTGGGAGCTGCTAAACAGAAGAACTAAAAGGCAAACTTACTGGTTCAACTTTAAGAATTAATTTATCTCCTGGTCAAGATTGTTCGTCCCCCACCCCTTTCTTTTTCCTTCATTCACTCTGATGGAATGAGAACTCTCTGGCTTTTTCAGGCCTGGTTGGCTTTCTGGGATCTTTTGTGAAATAGGAAGTTGTAGTTACTTTGTTCAATCAGCCTCTTTGTGAACCTCTGAACACCAGAGCATCCTGCAGGGACTACAGAAAGTAAACTAAAAGAATTCTGGGGTGAATCTGTCTAGAGGATTGAATAGATGTCCGTCTTTTGGTAACTGGTTTTTTTTCTAAATGAAGATGTCTGTGATGGGTGTGAGGAGCTTGAAAGTAAGTTTTAATAGGATGAATAGGATTTGATGGATAAGAAGAAAAGTATAAGAAGAAAAGTACTGCTCTCATCCCTAATCTGATATCTGTTCAAAGACTTAGACAGAATATGTACTTTATATATACATTTTCTAAGAACACCTGGATGTCTTTTATCCTACTGTGTACTGGATAAGTGTTGGATTATGTGGAAATTAGTTGTTTTAGCTAATTCGGTGTGTTCCTTTTAGGGATCAAACCCATATTTTAGTTAATGACAAGTTATCTTCAGGTTTTCAGTTTCTGCTTAGCAGCATACAACAAAAAAGGTGAAATAATAATGACTGAAACAAAAAGGAACATTTTTATTTGTACAACTCCATGCAGTCAGGAATTTTCTGTGTGTTAAAGTAGGAAATTTTCATCTATGTCTATTCTGCTCTCCTATCATTTTAGCAGTATTGGTTTCCTGTGGTTCAACAAGTCAGTGGTGAGCCTTCCTTAAGAAAAATCATGAACAGCTTCAGTAGCAAAGTACATTGTTTTGACAATCTCTATCAGTAGGTTTTTTTAGTGATAATTATAGTATTTATAAGTTGTTCTGAAAAAGATGGAACTTGAAAAAAGATCTACAATTTTTTTTTCTTTTTTTTTGGTACCTGGATTGAAAGGATAATTGTAAATACCCTGTTGAATTTATAGAGCCTCTTGTCACTGAGTGTGGACAGTTGTCTACTTAGTTTAACTTAATGGTACTGATGTGCCTTTGAGGCAATCTAGTAGAATCCTCCTAGAGTCTGTCCAAAGTTAACACGTTTGGTGACTGGCAACAAGTATAGTTTTTACTGTAAGGAGGCATATGCTTAGCAAAATTACACATCTGAATATTGCAATGTAAATGTCCTCACTTTTTTAGGTTTTTTGGGTTTTTTGGTTTTTTTTTTTTTGGTTTGTTTTTTTTTTTGTTTTTTTCTGTAGCGGTCTCCCCCTCCGTCTAAGCAATAGGCATTAAGCAAGAAGGCAGTGCACGCAGTTGACAGGAGATATATTTTAATTTTAAGTTCTTTGCCAAGGTGTCTGAGGCGGATAAAGCAGGAAACCTGATAAGTCTTCTTCAGGGACCATTGAATGCTTGCTGGAATCTCACTTACCCAGTGTTGTTTTGGGCACACTGGAGTGGAGGTTATCTCCACTTGGATAAAAGCCAGATCTTCTGAGGCTAGCAGCTTCCTGCTACCTGACGGAGATAGTAATGGGTCCTCTTGAACAAATGTCTGCTGAGACCATCAGGCTAGACAGGCAGCAGGGCTTGTGGGAACCTGTGATAGGTGCTCGTGGCCCTCAGTGTAGCTTGTCCTGTTATCAGTAACTAGATCAGATAAGGAAAACTTATGTCAATTGTTTTTTTAAGCCTGCTAGGGTGGATTTTTTTTTTCCTGGGAGTCATAAACCCTGCCAGTAAGCTTTCATTCTTCTTTTAAAAATATGTAGGATGCGTTAAATATGCTTCAAAGCAGCTTGTGCTGTGAGTGTTTCTAACATAGAAATACTTTGCTTTAAAACTGTGGATCTTGTCACAAGTCCAGGATGACTTTTAGTCTTCTTCAGACTTGCTTCTGTGCCTGCTTTATGGTTAGAGCAGGCTAGCCTGTAAGATACTCCTATCCCTTCCCAGAAAGAACCATCCTGGTCCCAGAAACTTTGTGCTGTGGACAGCAGTAGTATTGTGACAGGTGAGTAATAGAGAATCAGGGATCCAATATGTCCTCAGTTGCACTCTGGCTAGCTTCAATGGGTGTTTTGCATGAGAAAAGTAAGAAGGATTTGGCTCGTGCTGTAATAAATCCCACTCAATCCTATTGAAACCCTGCACAGCATCCAGTGATAAAATACCTACTGGTTCTGTCCCTTGATTCCTGCATGCAAAATCTTTCTTAAATTACTTTTTGTGGGTGACCATGCCTGAAGCTGGACAGGTAAATGTGAACTAATCTGGTACTGATGCATGTTTTTGATAGCTGATTACCAGGGGGACCTGTAGAAAAATTAAACCTATGAGGATTTTATGTTTGACTAAGTAATTAAATGACCTTATAGTTCTTCTTCCTTTAAAGGTACACATGTGCAGGTACTCTACTGTGGGAAATCAGACTTTGTAAATGTCAGCTCTCATGAGCTGACTCATAAAAATGGGATGTCATGGCTTTTCTGAAAACAGATGGTTAATCCAATGATTTACTGCACTCCAGGAATGTCTCTCTTTAAAGTTTACCTGTTCCATTTGTGAAACAATCTATTTTATACGTCTCTCAAAAATATCAGGTAACCATACCCTAAACGAAGAGGCACTTCTACTGTTCTCCTAAGCTTTGTTTCCCTCAGATTCACAGATTAATTACTTGAAGACTCTCTTTTAACCCTGCTGTCCAGCAAATCACGGTATTTTCACTGTAGAGCAAAAAATTCATCTCTTCAACCGTTGTGCTGATTGCCTGCTTTGAGGCCAAGCTTCGAATTTGTCCTTGGCAGAGATGAACAAGGTCTCTCCTTGTTTTCTCTTCATCTGTAAATCTCTAACCATACTGACTGATGGCTAATGAAGTGTACAGAAAGTGCTAGAGGTTGAGATGCTTTGCCTATGACTCAGCATGATTTTCTCTGCTTTTCAACAAATACTGCTAATAATAGATTTTATTAGACTTGGCTTTTTGTTTTCTATTTCATGATGTATGTTTTGCTAATTTAGAAAATTAAATAAGAAAAAATGGATTTTGTTCTTGCATGCATTGGTGACAAAAGATACCTATTTACTTCAGAGTTACCAGAATCCAATTCCCAATTATAATGCTGATGCTTGCAGATAGTTCTCCCCGGTTGTAAAGGACTGAAAAAAACTCACGAATAAATGAAAAGTTAATTAATATTTTTGCAGACCTCAACATTCATTGATTGTTCTGAGTTGTGCCTGAACTTTCCCAGAATACTCTTAAAGCTTTTTTGTTTTCTGATTTTGTGATGTGTGTTGGTAAATTGTTGACAAATGTGTTATACAGAGCAGCTGAGTTGAAGTAGGTGTTTATTGAAATGGCTTGATGCTTTCATTCTTCTAAACTGCCACTGACCCTACCTCTTTGGGGGTTGAGCAGAAAATAGCTACTTTAAAAAAAAACCTTCCAGGCTGAGTAACTCTTTGAATGGGCATACTGCTATGCAAACCCGTCTTATAATACAAAATATCACATGTCCAATAAAAGTAATGGCAACAAAAGCACAAATACTGTTCATTAGATAGAGCTTGAAATGATAATAAACCTACTGAATGTGTCTAATCAGCCTGTAGTTTAGGTGGTGAATTGATGAGATCAGTTGTTTATATTGATATTTCCAAAGCATTTGAAATGTTTGTTCAGAACAGCTAATTAAGATGGCAAATAAACAAAGGCCTCCACTCCAGAGTGTTGAGAATGATTAACCCTGCAGAATAACAGAAGACTTACTACAGTTACGTAAAAAGAACCTTTTACATAAGTTTGGTGGTTTTTGTTTGGGTGTTAATTGAAGTGGAACTCAAATAGTTACTTCAGAAGGTTCTTTTTACCAAATGGATCTTTAATACAGATTTCTTTACTCTTTTCAGTGAAAGAACAGAAAATGAAGCTCTAATAAGGTAAGGTATTTTTTTTATTCCACTTTAGTAAGATGTTCAAGTTAATTTGAGATAATTTTAATAAATATACTCAGCATTTTAGGCTATATCCTGCACCAGTAGATTTCAGAATTTCAATAGTAGATCCCAGTTTAGGTCAGAATGTCAAAGCACAAAAAAAAAAAAAANCAAAATTAATCTAACAACATTTAACTTTTTGTTGTTGCTTTTGTTACTGATCTGCTATTGGGTCTTTAATCAAAATAAGATGCCTTCATAGATTTGGAAACTTCTTTTTGCCTGTAAGGAATTTAGAAGTAATTATTTTCTGCAGATACTATAGTTTTCACTATGCAGTCAATGAAAATCTTTACTTTCTTCAGTTTGAAATCTTCAGTTTGAAAATGGAATACTAGAGGAAATGCTGATAAGTAGCTTGGTCATGGATTTTTAGTTTTTAAGATGTGGTGGTGGAAATTCATATGTTACGTAGTTAAATGAACGAAGGAGGGGTGAACTCTTCCAAGAGTGAATATTTCCCCTTATATATAACATAATTTAGCTGCATTCTGAAAATGGATTGCGTGCCATCTGCTAGATGGGCAAAAGGCAGAAGAAGGTCTTTCAATACACTATCAACAAGAGATGTTAAAAAATGGTTTTATCTTTCCATATTCCACATTGCTAGTGAGGATGCTGGCATTCATGTGGTGTGTCACAGAAAATGAAGCATCTATTTCAAATAACAAAGGCAGGTGTACAACAGCAAGTTGTTCTGACAGACAACTGAAGTGTGAACCTGTTCAGAGCATTACAAAAATATATAATTGCTTTTCTGTCTCAGTTAATATTTCAATTATAATAGTTATTCTCAGGATTCCAAGGAAGAGAAGTGTTGTTGGTTCTTGTTTTCCTTTCCTCCCATATTTGCCAGGTTTGTTTTTTTGTATCAGTGGTTAAAGTAAAATTTTGCAGAGTTGTTAGCTGGATTTTGTACACCTATTTTAAGTCAAATGCTTCCAAATGGAAGAATGTTCAAAAGAAATTTTTAAAAAGCTGTTGACATCAGTAGAAGTTGATACGTCTGCATAATCTTTGTTCCTGGTTTGCAGAGGGGCATTCTTGGAATAGGAAAGAGGGAGGTTTAAAAAAAGGCATTTAAGCTATGCAAAATATAAACTGCTAGAAACCACAGGTGAGAAAAAATGTGAAGTACTAATGGAAAAAAATTAGCGTTGTGAAAAAGTAATGAGGTGTCGTAACAAATGGTGGTGTAAATAGCAGACTATCATTGCAATTCTTACTTTGTATTGGTACATGGGGAGTATGTGCATCTATTTGCAGCTACAAAGGTGTGTGCTTATGTAATACATCTCTGAGACAGCAAGATGCTGCTGTTTTTCACCCAATCAGTGAGAAGGATTGAAAACCCTTCTGGAATAGGGCTAATGAAGCTAGGGAACTTTAAAATGTGTTGAGAACCACATGGGTAGTGTAGGGATTTAGTAAATGCCAGAAGAAATTCTAGTTCTGAGCAGTCTTTGTACACTGATCTCATCAGCATCCATGATCCAGGAAGAACACAAGTCCTCCTTCTGTCTCTTTACCAGGATTCAGCCTTACAAGCACTGGGCAAACGCTGAAAAAACGAATTAAACTTGCTGTGTCTGTAGTTGATCACCTAACACAAGGGAGCCTTATGTGGAGCCTCTGAATGCTACAGTAATACAAATACCTAAGTAATATGCCTAAGTAATATAGCATGACAGCACTAGTGGAAATTTACTTATTTTATTTACCAGAGTCACAGCTGGAAATATTTAGGGTATACATTGCTCACTCCTGGACTTCTGCCTTGGCAGCGCCTGCAGAAGTACCAGGTCATTTTTATGTGATTTGACATATGGGCAGTAGGAAATCACCTGCCATCAGCCATCTTTTTCTTTCTAAGTTAACTGTAGTGGTAAGTAACTACTGATCCAGCTTGAGCCGGAATTTTTCGGCTAGGTTGAAAATGAAGCTATGCAGGTTGCAGTGCTGTTCATCCCACATTTCCAGGTCATACAAATAGGTGCTACAGAAGCTGGAAAAGCTTGTTAAAGAAGATGTTCAGTGCCTTCCCCTTGCATTTGAATTGACTTTTCTCTTTTAGTCTCTTTAGTCAAAAGCTATCTCTGATACACCACTGCAGATGCTGTGCGATTGACTCAGGAATCCCTGTTTTGGTTTGCCAAGCAGGCAAACTATTTATCTCAGTTAAGAGAATTTTAAGGTGTGATGTGGTTAGTATCTAAACATATCAGTGTAGGGAGATGGGATAGGGCTCCAACAGACAAAAACATGGCAAGATAAAGAAGAGGAGTTCATGTTGGAATTACGATACCGTGGGTGTAATTAACCATTGGATATGCTTAGAAAGGAATGTGGTAGATCACTTGGAGTAATTAAATCGAGATTAGATCTGCTTCTGAAATATCTTCTAGTAGAATTACAAGTTCTTGTGCTTTGTAAAGAAATTGCTGCATGAGGTATTACAGGCTGTGCCAGGCAGGAAGTCAGACCAGATTACCATAAGAGTTCCTCCAGGCCTTTTAAATCCACATCTCCACCAACAAAAGCTCTTATGTGGTACAGGCTGCCACAGAATTTCCAAAATCTGAGGTGGAGCAGGTCACTCTTGTTTCAGTGGTGAAAGGTCGAAAAGTCTTTGAGCAGATCCTTGCAGAGGCGCAGTGGTGGGTACTCAGTGCTGCTGAGCTTGTATGTTTTGTGTGCTGCAGTCCCGTGAACCAATTCTGAGCCAGTTTCTGCCCTTGTCTGATCAGCCTATAAACATATCCTTCTGCATAATCTTCTAATATTTTACCTGATTTATTTAGTGGTTTGAATTTTCTTTTGAGTTCAGTGAAAGATAATAATTATTCTATGACGCTTATTGAATCCCTTCTGTGATAGAAGTCCTGAACGAGTTCAGAATTTTCTTCAGTTACTCAGTGAGCATAATTCCATTGTCTTTAACACAGGATCTTCTATAGCCACTCTTAATATCCCTATGAAATCCCTAGAAAGGGCAAGGGACATTTTTAACAGATTATGTAGAATTCCTAGGATAAATTAATCTGCTTTCTCCAAAACTGAAAAAGTAGTATGCTTGCTCTGGGACCTGCATGGAATACTGAGAGCAGAGGACATTAATCTTTTAGCTCTCTTCAGCTACAGGGAAATGTATTCTTGTCTTATTGGGTAAGAAGCAACAGATCCTTTTAATAGAAAAGAGATTAAAATAGATCAGAAAGTAATTTTATACTAGAAGAAACACAAAACACTGTGGTGAACAAGAATAGCCCTGGCTCCTTCTTACTTTGATAAGCTCATTAATTTCAACATTCAGAATTAATCAGGAATTACTTTGCAAAATCTTGCAAATGGAAAAATCCATCAACTTGAGCTCAGAATTATGTCACCCTACTGTACTTAGGTTGCACAGCTTTTGTTACAGGAATGTTCAGTGTAATTCCACAGGACCGTTACAGGAAGAACAGCTAAGGGTTGTCCTGGCTGTCCTTTTTCATGTGGGGATAAAAACTTACTCAGGAAAGTTTTCATATCATTCTGGCTCTGTAGAAAGGTCTATGAAAAAGCTTTTCTGTAAAATGATCCACAGTAAATTCAAGAGCGAGCCCAAGAATATTAGAAGGTTTGTTTTTTTGTTTTTTTTTTCCAGAGTGCCTGATACCCAGCAGTATTTATTTTTTTCCAGAATACCCAGATTACAGCAGATAATTTGCACTTGGTACCTGACCATCTCTACTGCTCTCCATCCCTGGACCAACATGTACTTATTGTTTACACAAGGCAGCCATGATCTGAATTGGAAAAGATATTTGACTAAAATAATAGTAGAACTAAAGTAGAGAAGAGAGATACCTTTGTGTTAGATGTTAGACTTCATGATAAACCAAAGTAAGGCAGTTGAGGTAAGTAAGTTGGTGTCCCTCCATGTGGAGGCTCCACCTGCTTTCACAGACATCCAAGAAAGAGAGAAATGAGAAAGAGGACAAGACGCTGGAAAAAGATTTTAAAAAGTTAATTACCCTTGCTAGTAGGTTAGGGATCCATGGCTGTGGTGAAAGGAGAGAAGACTTTGGTTAGTCAGGAATCAAACATATTTGCTTGGTTGCTATGCAATAATAATTGTGATTTTTTAGCATGAGGTTTGTTCTGCAGCATGTCTCTTGAAAAAATATTACATGCCTATGGTTTTCACAAATTCCTGATAGCCATAATACCGACTGTGGAGAGTATTTAAAAACAAACTTCAGGATGTCTCTTTTTTACATGTTTTTGCAACCAGTGAGTCACTCTTAATGGATACTTCAGTTCTGAAAAGGACTGGAGGAGACAGTGCCATGGAAGAAAATTGCCCTCTCCATTAGTAATGTATTTGAGACCTCATATTGCTGCTATTTCCTTCCATGTGACAGCTTATGGCTAAGTCATTTAATGTAAAGGAAAATAGTATTTTCTACTACAGCAGAAGCGTCTCTAATGGACAGTGGCAGACAAGCCTGCAGAATTGACTTTGGTTATCACTGAGGGTTTCCTTGGCATTTCTTTCTGTTCAGGCAATTAATGCTGTTAAAGCATTCCAGATGACAGAAAAGAGCAGTTGTGTTCAAGTCTGGGGAGTTCCTTTGGCACATCCCCAGTGCACTGCTAGTCCCAAATTCATTGTTTGTATCTAAGAAATGCACTTGCTTTAAAAGCCCAGTTTTACTGCATCTGAAAGCTATTCAGTCTTGTTTCCTGTACTTTGTTTACTTAATAACCTCTATACAAGAATCCATGATTTTGCTGCTCTCTTCCAAGAGAGAAATATACTGTTTTTTAAATTTTTTATATCCCCAATGCTAGGTCGGAGCACAAGTCAGTGTAAAGTACCTGGTGCTTACACTGTGCTCGTAATGTCTGCTCAGATGAGAATCAAGTGTGCTGTGCTCAGTGTCACAGAACTCTGCAAAAAGTGTTGATTCAGGGAAATTCTGCTGCCCTGAGAGAATGGGAGCATCAGGAATCTTCTCTCCTGGTTAATGGAAATGTGGCTTTTGGTGACTAGTACATTAAAAAAAGAAGATTGCGTGTATGCATTCACTGACAGAGTCCAACTTGAACATCACAGTGATGTTCAGGACAGCAGATCCTGCTGTTTGCTGCAGCCCTGGGAGACTGGATGAGGCTCTGGTAGCAGCAGGCTGGTACAGCATATGTCTGGCTGCTACCAGAAGGGACTTGCAGCTGCACAATTTTTGGTTTTGAGTAACCTTTAGAAGAGTGCATCTGAAAAACTGCCAGGATGGCCAAACAGATTAATTCCCATCAGCAGGGGAGACAGCTGTTCATTTGACTACGTCTGCTTCATTTGTCTGTGTGGATCATCTAACTGGATGGAATGGGCTTCAGATACCTGCCTATGGAGAAGAAAGGCAGGTAGGACAACGTACCCTGTGTCAGAAATTCTCTTCATCTTTGACATTATAGAAATGGCCTTGCCTTATGCATGTGGTGGAGGGGTAGGCTGCTTGTCTAATTGTTTGACCATTGCCCTTTTGCACATAGCCCCTCTCTTTCAGACCTGGGGGATCCTACATCTACAGATTAGATGGCTTAACTACAGAATATTTCAGATGGCTGCACCCTGCTGATAGCACTAGTCAAAACTTCCCCACCCCCAATATATTACTGTGAAAATATGGATAAGAAAATAAAAGTTGAAAAAGTCAATGTTGGCTGAATAATATTAGTCCTAATCTCTCTAAGCAATATGTATTCTCTGCCTTTTTGCTCACTTTAAGGGTCAAAAGCCTGTCTAGAAGCTGCTAGAGATCTAGATCATGTTAGCTAGATTTGCTTCTAGATCATTCTCATTCAGCACCATCCTCAGAGCAAGCTTTGGTTCCGTTGTTTCAGTTTCCTCTGGCTGTAATCCAGTTCTCTTTCTTTAATCACATCCTATGTAGAATTGTCCCACAGCTCTTCTCCATTCCAACTTTAAGGTCTCAGTTGTTGTGCAGGAGACCCTGTGATTTTATTTTGTCAACTGAGGTCAAGAGACAGTTAAAATATACAGCAAGGCACAAAATGTTCTCTAATCAGTTATTTGACAAGTGCATTTAATTATTCAGCACAGCTTGTAAAAGTAATGAAGTCCTTGTAACATGAGATTTAACACTACCATATTATTTTTTTCCCTAAGAGGTGGGAAAAGACTGCTGTATTTTTGTGTGCAAACTGAGAGCATGAAGCTAATGAGATTTGACTGAGAATACGTAAAAGGGGCTGGAACCTTTCAGTGCTTCTTAAGAGTTTTGCTAATAGGTAGTAAATCCAAGCACATCCCACAGTTAGATAAGATTCTGCCTGTGTTGGCAAACCAGAAGGTGCTGTCTGATCCTTTGCCAAAGCAAAACAGAGTTTTCTTGGACCAGCTGTATTTTTTTTGAATGTTTAGCTTAGTAAAAAGAAAAGCTATAAGTAGTAGTCTTGCTCAAGAGGTATCCTTCAAACCAATTTTTTTTATCATGATAGATTTCATGTTGCTACAAAATAAATATTTAATCAGTGCTAATATTTTTGGTTCCCTTAGGCAGGGAGAGAAGTTCTAACTTTTTTCTCAAGTAAGTGCAAATTGAATCTAGCAGGAAATTCAAAGTAAAATGCTTGTATATCCTAGAGATTTTTTAATGTATTTTAGATCCACCTAGCCAGGATTGACGGCTGCTTTTTTTCCCAACAGAGAACACTTTATCTCAAAGAAAAAGGCCCCAATCCCCAAAGAAGGAAAAGAACCCCAAGAGAATCTGTGTTTGATTGGTTGGAGTTGTATGGTGAACTAGATCAGTTACAATTACATTGAAAAAAGAAAAAAAATAAGAAAGGCAGCCTGAAATGCTTTGTTTACAGTCACAAAGCTGCCCCAAACATGCCAACCCAACTCAATGACTGAAGGGAACAGCTTAGTGACTCCATGGAGTTGCACTTACTGGTTAGTTTTTAATTCCTTGATCTTATGTCATCTACTGGGCTCTTTATTCAGAGGATTTACTTTGTAGTACAAAAGAATATTGTGTGCAGGGAATATTTCTTATCTTGAGAGGTGATCTGTCAAGGACAGTAGCAGAGTTTGGCCCTTGGAGGACATGAGCTGTCTGTGGGCTCCCTTCAAAGGTTTTATCTCCCACGATCCTCATCAGATAGGAGGACGGGAGACAAGCACTTGAATTTTGTGTTCCTTCTGTGTCTGCAGAAGAAGCAAGGACTAAATACAGCCCGCTTTATTTTTTCTTCAAATGTGAACCACTGGATGAGGCTCCTTCTGCTGTTTCACCTTTCAGCTCAAGAATCAGTAAGAGCTCTTGCATGGTACCATCATGGGCAGACCTCTATTTGTAATGGATCAGTCTTGAGACAGTCATCATGCTTCATTTAAGAAAATCTTTCAGAACATATCTGCTTATTAGTGCTCTCTCTCTTTTGATCTGTTAGAAACTCATTCCCATCCTTCTAGCCATCAACATCTTTCATTGTCCTTTCACAAATTAATTTTAAAACCAATTATCCTTTTCTGATTTAATAATCACAGAAAAGAACAAACAGAGGTAAAGGTAAGATAATACAGTTTCAGGAGGGAAATTGTGTGTTCTGAACTGAAACTTGAATGCATGTGCACCTCACAGAAAAGCAGCAGGTTTCTCTAATGCTCATCCAGAAATTAGGGAAAGTATTCCCTGCCGTGTCTGACTGTCACCAAGGAAAAGTAGTACTGAATTTTTGCTGACTCTGAGGATGTCAGGTTAAAATTTGTCACAGTCCCTTAGTTGTCGTAGATATATAGTACAGAGAGAGAATACTATTGAGCAGTTGTGACAGGTTTTGACATTTCTGATTTCCCTTATATTAAGATGTTAACCATATTAGTCTCACCCGCTGATTGGGGCTGATTCAGAGAGCCTTAGATTTTCAGATACAGAGTAGGTTTGTAAAATGTTAAGACATACAGGATAGTAAAATTTTCAGTGTAGAGCTGCTTTAAAATACAGTGACAGTACTAACCCATCAAGATTTCCAGGTAAATAGCCACAGTGCAGATGTTCAACAGCTCTGATTTTTTTGAGATACAGGATGTTGTGCTTTTTCTGGCCTGAAATTCTGTTTCTGAAAACAGATTGATTGGAAAATACTTAGATTTATAGGAGGAGCTCCTGCTTTGCTGGCAGCAAAAGCTAAGTGAGAATGACAGGGAGTGCTCACTTCTTTCTACCAGTTCTGTCTTCAGTGGGAAAATGGCAGGCTGACCCCCTGTGTGGGAGGATTTGATGTACTTGTTTCCAAAAGTCGGTTGTAGTTGCAGCTTTCACATATGGAAAGAGACAGAGGTTAAACACCAGACTGCTGTAAAAATGTACTAGCATTCGTAATTATGTTTAAATTTTATTATTCCTTGCTTCCTTGAAATAAGATAATTAAAGGAGCATAAAATAATAACAGAAGAGAAAAAAAAAAAGTTATTTCTTGTTCTTACAGGATCATAAAATCACAGAATGGCTTGGGTTGGGAGAGACCTTAGAGGTTATCTAGTTCCAACCCCCCTGCCTAAGATATGGACACCTTGTGCTTGACCAGGTGGCTCAAAGCCCCATCCTTGAGCACTTCCAGGGTTTGAACACCCACAGCTTCTCTGGGCAACCAATTCCAGTGCCCCACCACCGCACAGGAAATAATCCTAACCAGGTTCCTAAATCCTGGTTCTGATAATACTGCAGTCGTATCAAAACTTTTTAGATCCTCTTAACTTCTTCTGCCTTCCTTAAATTGCCAGTGCAGTTGCTCCAACTAATTCTTAAATGGAGTGGAAATGACACAAATAGGAGTTATTTGAAGCTGCAGAATGATTTTACACTCATTCTTATGTAATGAGCTAGAACTGCGCAGCTGACCAAAAAACAGTCCTTAGTTTGGAATTCCAGCCTGTTTTTCACTTCAGTGGTTTTGTAAACTTCCCTCTAGTATTTATGCACCATTTTATGTGGTTTAACTGAAATTCTGAGAAAATAAAGGAAAATGAACCATGGACATGGAGAAATGTAGAAGAACAGATGAAGTGAGAGATTTCACATCGAAATGGGGCATAGAGAAAGCAGTTCTGTAAGAATGGTTTGATCAAAATGTTTGGGATGGTAAAGTGACATAGAGCAAAAAATTTGTTTAATTGAGAGAGAATGCATGACAGGAAAGATGTGATTTATTGGACTGGAAAAGTCTTCCTTGATGACAGCAAATGGCATAGTCTTGCAAAGAAAGTGTCTCTCTTATTTGGGAACTAAAAACTTGGTTGTATAAAAACTAGAAAATACCAGTGTAGATCCTGTGCTTCTGTAGGTGAGCATTTTTCAAGCAAAAAACACCTTTTCAACATCCGTAATCTGACTTGCTTGAGAGAGCTCCATGAATCTGGTTCAGGCCTGGGATAAAACCATAAGGTATGTTTTCTCTGCTTGCTCCCTTTTTCCCCAAAATGTTATTATACTGCAGCTTGGCTCTGTCCACACAGTCTGGAGCAAACTGTGTTGTAACTTGCTTTAGCCGCCGCTGAATTTAACAGCTTTTGGCTTTGTAAGTAATGCCTTAGGAGAACTCTTGCTCATCTGTTCCCTGAGCCAAAGGAAAACTCCTCCAGTAGCTTTCCCAGTGTTTTCTCTGGCTGGAACACATAGTTACCAATTGCTAGGTGAAGATACACTATCTTTAATCTTATTTTTGTATTTTCGGTTTGACCAGCTGACATATTCCAAGATAACCACTTTGACTAAAGCAGTGAAACAGGACTTTCACAATGGATTTTCTTTTCTTTTCCCTGCACTCCATGTAGTTAATTCTTCCATTGGTGGGAAAAATGCTTTTCCTTGATGTAAAGGTGTGGCAAATAGCCAGTCAGACACATTTCCCTGCTAAGCATACTATTTCCAGTATTTTTCATAACAGAATGATTTATCTTTTTTTTCTTAGCCCTGTATAATTGGCTTTCTAATCCTATTGTCATTTGATCTGTTGCAAGAAATGCATCCATTGGGAAATTGTTAAATAGGATCTCAATAGGCATTTGGATTATATTTAGCCAGTACAAATCACTAGGAGATATTTGCATATTTATTTGTTGAATCTCAGCTTCCACTCCAGGTTAGATGAGACATAAACAATTATACAGCACATCTGGAAAAGAATTTGTCTTCAAAGCAAGTCAAAGTAACACTGGGAATTTGGAGTAAGATTTCTGAAGTTTTAGAAGGAACCGTGAAAGGCTTGTGCTTTGTTTTAGCTCCATACATTTTATGTCAAGTATGGAATTAATATTGTAGACTTTTACTCTAATACATCTTGTTTGTTTTACTCTAATATATTTTTAAAAATATATTTATGGCAGCCCTGGTCAGAGACTGCACCTTTGCCTGCATCGGTAATGTAAAAATTACCCTAATTTAAAGCCAGCTACAGTATTTCAGGGGTGGTGGTTTGCTTCTTTATTTTTCGGTTGGGGGAGGGGTAGGTTTGTATTTGTTTGTTTTTTATTTTCCCAAGGTCTATGGATCAGATTCTGCATTGTGCTTTGTAACAGAGGCCACAGATAACTGTGATATGCCAGAAAGGTTTTAATAGGTTTTATGCAAGATCCAGGATAACGAGGCCAGGTACCTCAGCATGCTTTTATGCCCTAGCAGAGGAAATACCTCTTAGGATGTGTTCTTGGCTTGCTTTATTTTAGGAGAATCTCTGTGTAAATTATAAGTGAAAATTAACGTAATTAATTGTAATTAGTATAGTGTTTATAGTGGATACATGTTCCAAAATCTTTAACAGTGGAGGAGACTTCATAGTTTTCAGGAACTGTAGATTTACAGCAGCAATTAGATCATTTAGGCCAACCCTGAATACCTTTTGAACTCTGCATTTACTGTCCATTTGCATCTTTGAAAATCCTCCCACTTATTGACAATTAAATTTGATGCCTTTTACTTGTTTACATGAAAGCACTTGGCATACTCTTTCTGTTTGTGTCTCAGTGTGCCTTATTTATTTAGCAGCATTGCTGGATTTTAAGTTCTGGAGATAAACCAAAGCATTAAGGGCACAAGGCTTACCTGCTGCTCATTGCTTGTCCTTTCTTGCATGCCTGGATATGCAGGAAAGACTTGCACTGAAAGTGATACTGATAAGCTTCCAATTCTCAAAACAAAATGCTGTTTTTATTATACAGTAAAAGACTTGAGATGCCACTTTGCTTGGTACTCTGTTCCTACACATCCACATGTTCTTTGAAGCTCTGTCCTTAATATTTGTCCTATAAAATCTGTATTGTTTAAAGGGGGAGAAATAGTAAGGTGTGTTTTAGAATGTGTGACCTGTAATGTTATTTCATATTTTGATGGGAATAATTGAGGGTTGGAGTCTGTACTTTGATTAACAGAAAGCTATCCTTGTTAAATCCTTGAACTATATTTTCTTTTTAGCCACATGCTTCTGCAGTAATTTCCAGTTTTGCAGAATATTATGTTCAGAATACTATGTTCTGTATGAGGTTCATGTAAACTTAATTTTCCTATTTCACAAACATGAGGAGTCATTTGTTAGTACCTAGCCTTGTCTCAGAAAATGAAGATTACTCAAATCACAAGATCTCTGACATGAAATTCCTCCCACTGCTTCTTTCATTCTCTTCCACTTAGGTAGGCATCCACTTCTCCAGTTCTAGTAAAGCTTCGTGTACAAGAATCTCTGCCCTACATTGTAATTATTCTTTCTCTCTTCTTTTTTTCTTTTTTTTTTTCCTGGTTTTTGCAAGACCAACTTGCAGGGGTTTTTTTTGTTTGTTTGTTTTTGTTTTGTTTTTGTTTTGTTTTTGTTTTGTTTTTGTTTTTGTTTTTGTTTTGTTTTGTTTTGTTTTTTGCAGTGGATTAAACTTGTAGCTGAAGAAGATGGGGCAGTATTTCTGCTTTTGATCACAACTAAAACTTTCCACCAAAGAGAGCTTAGTTCAGGCAGATAACTGCCTTTCAGTCAGTAGCCAGAGGAAGCCAGCATTTAATGAAAATTTAGAGTCTGGATGCATTTTGTCTGGGCTATTTATTTTTCCTTGAAGGCAGAGATAAGGAAGGATGTGCAATGATGCAGCACTGAATGAAGGATAGCAGAGGAGACACCAAGACTAGATGCAGGAACAGAAGGAAATTTACTTTATTCGGTGTTACCTGATAGGATCTATTTTTATATAGAAATGTCACTTGACAGAAATCAGGAGAGAGAATGTCCAAGTAGTTTAGATGCAGCTAGAGGCAGGGAGCTAAAGCCACGAGGGAATAGAAGAGGCAGTTGAGGTGATCTGAATGCACAGTTGTATATAAAAATAGTAGTTGGAAGGGAGAGGTCTTTGAGGAAGCAGACCACGTACTGTGTGTGGCTATAATCACAGCATGGAAACTGGCACTAATTGGAAGTGGAGAAATCAGTTGAAAGACTGACGTGTTATGATGGAGAACTCGGAAGGAAAAAGTGAGAAACAGATGACTTGAAAGAAGAGCAGCGCCAAAAAAAGGGAGGATGAGATGGAGATAAGTAGAGATTTGAGGCTGAGAAGGAAGAAGGATGTGATTAAATAACTGAGGGCAGCACCAGGGGGAAAAGAAAAAAACACCCAAACCTCATGAAAATCTGGGTTTCCTAGTGGCTGAAGACTCATTTTCTTTAGGTGGAAAGGCACATCTGTCAGCAGAGTCATTCTGGGAGAAGAGCAGTGTTCTGTTCTCCAAGACCAAAGAAAACCATGGAAAGATAAATAAAAAGAACAGTCCTGGAGAAGACACTCGAGGGAAAGATCTCAGAATCCCTTTTGGAACAAAACCAAGATTAATATATCCAGTCAGAGAAAACTCCCCTAAAATCTGTGGCTAGTGTGGTTTTAGTAGGATCCCTTGGTCTCTGAGAAGGAATTTTGGTGAATGACAAGCTAGTGAAGATGTACCAAGAGGCATGAAGAGCTCAGGGTCATGCAGGCAGGAAGAGGTCTTTATGCAATGGCCATGTTTGTGCTAGTAAATTAAATGGAGTCTAGAAGTAGTCCCTGGCCATGAAAATTAAATGTACTACTGTTGACTGTCCCTGGCCTAGTTTTGGTGTATACTTACGGGAACTCACCTGAAGTGTTCCCAGGTAAGGTTTGAAAATTATCTTGGGATTGTTCCCGGCAGGCAGTTTGAAAGCAACCACCCTGTTTTGGAGGGTGATAGGCTTTATTAGCATGGCACCTTCTGTGCCAGTTGGCCTCAACATTCTTGGACATGTTTATTTTGCTTGTAGAAATAGAGCTGTAAATGGCTCAGTAGATGCAATCCCTTAGAAACTTAGGACATCGACAGTCTTTGATGCAAGCTGTGACAAGCAGTGAATGTGATTTCTTTAAAATGTTGCTGAGCTGAGATACTGATATGCTCTCACATTCTGTTTTCATGGAGCATGATGACATTGTAGAAGAGTTGGTTTTACAAAGTAAGTTTGTATGAAGCATGCATTTACTTATTTCCATTTAAATGTTATACAAGCATAAGCAAACATGGGTCATAAATAACACTCCCATCTCACAGAAGGACAGGCTATGAAATTAAGGAAACAAGGTTGTGAGGTTGGTAGGTAATTCAGTTGGCTGGACTAAAAAGCCCAAACATTTAAAAGTAGAGAAAATATTTTTAGAAGTTCTTAAAACTTGTGTAAAAACAAGGCAAATCTCCAGACCTAAATAGATAAGATAAATATGGATCTAGGATGGAATAGGTGTAATGTGAAGGTGATGGAGGCATGGAAACTTTGCAGTGAGTGTAGCAAAATGTATAAAATGAAATTTTATGTGTTGTTCTGGATTTTGAGTTCAGGAATGATCCAAACTAAAACAGAAGCACCACAAAGAGCATCACTGAGAGCCTTTATCTTAGCAGAACAGGCTAGCAAAGTGAAACACAGAGCATGGTAAGATAGTTCATTGATAAATACCACAAGGAAGGGGCTGGTACAGGGGAATGCTGGTTAATTAACCTAAGCAATGTTGACACATGAACAAAGTTAGTAACAGATGTCAATTTTAGCAGAAAGCAGTCAGTTGACTCTGCAACTAAAGTTAGATCATCCATGTTACTAGAAGTAGAATGCATCTCAGCTCGCATTTTCTAAATGGGTTCATAAACGTGACCTGTTCATAACCTGACGCAACATCAGTTTTGTGAGGAGCTTCAGATATGAGCAGGAGGGTTTGCACTTTCCTTTCCAGTGCCTTAGCTTCTGAAGATCCAAATGGAGCATTTTTGGAAGGGACTGTGCAGGGTATTTGGCAGTCCTCCTCCAGCATATCATCAGTCTTTCAGAAGTCATCCTGTACTCATGGATCCTTTCCTCTTCAGTTACAGAACTAGAGAATCATAGAATGGTTTGGGTTGGGTCTTTCACTAGACCAGGTTGCTCAAAACCTCATCCAACCTGCCCTTGAACAGTCCCAGGGATGGGGCATCCATAGCTTCTCTGGGCAACCTATTCCAGTGTCTCAGCACCCTCACAGTAAAGAATTTTTTAATAATCTAAAACTATCTTCTTTCAGTTTAAAGCCATTGCTTGTCCTTACACTGCATGTCATTGTAAAAAGTCCCTCTCCAGATCTCTTTGGGCCATCTCTAAGTATTGAAAGGTGTCCTAAGGTGTCCCCAGAGCCTTCTCCAGTTCTGCCCTTCAGATTTTCTCTGTTGAGAGTTGGTATTATATATGTTCTCCATGGTCCTGCCATCACAATTGCTGTGCTGCTTTCCTGGTTCACCTCTGTGGGAAATCCAGCCCACACAGCAAGTTCACCTGAAGGAGCTTGTCTCCAGGGGCTGTTAAGTTGTATCAGACTGTGTCAAACTGTTGCACTAATTTTTTTTTGTGTTTGCCCTATTGCTGGAGCAGGATTTCATGGAGAGCATCCAAAATACATGTCAGTGTAATACTGGGAAATTTTTTGTTTATGTGTGACTGAATGTGAATGTGAATTGATAACCCCAAATTGTGACAGAAGGTAATTTTAATGTCTTTCTTTTTT
>WEIU01009076.1:546934-605746 GCA_013389925.1 Aegithalos caudatus
TTTTTTTTTTTGTTGGCCTTTACGTATTCCTATAAATACTGTGTAGTTGAATGAATACCAGACTGATGAATGAGGAAACCCTCCATGTCTCTAAATGAAAACTTTCAAATATAAATAGCTTTAAAACTATAAATAGAAAAAGAAATCTGTACTATATTTACTACTGACCACTTTTTTCCCCTTTCATTGCATTTCCCATTTTATTTTTAGAGGTGCTTACTTAAAATAGTTTCCCTGCTTTCCTGTTGGCCATTATATGGCCACTGTGGAATCCAAGTGATTTCTAAGCCAGATAGTAAGGAAAGTGTTTCTTACTTGAGCAGTGTGAGCCTGAAGTCTTGTCTGTTCAGACCTTCTTCACTGATGGCATCAGCTTTGTTTGGTTGATGTCACGTACATATTCCTTAGCTGGTTTCAGAATGTGATTCCAGTATTGTTCAGGACCTCCTGTTCCTCTTACATTCATGTTATTCTACGTCCCCTTCATAAGATGGGAGCTCTGGTTTTCCTAACTTGCTAAACTCCATTCTCTTAACAGAAGTCACTGTGTTGATGTGACTTTTTTAATAACAATTTTTAAAAAATTCTAATTTAATTAGTTTTACAATATTGATGTGTTGGTGATCACCTCAGCTGCACACAACTTAATAGGAATAGCTTTAAGTTTTGATTGCTTTGACTTCACTGTTGAAACTGCAACTTCCTGCGCACTTTTAATTTGTGCTATTACATCCTTTTCCCCCTTTGTGTGTGTGTTAATAGATATATAATTTAAAGTAGGGTTGAATGTAGTGTAAGCCACATTACTGTTTGTTAGGGTTTGCAGGCCACAGTTGTCTTCCAACACTACTTCTTTGAAGAGGATGCAAGCACATCACGTGGTTCTTTTCTCCTGAACTGCCTCAAGAAAGGGAAATTAGTGTTTGTAAGGACTGGCTGATTATCTGTACACTGCTCAAAATGGCAAATAAAGTGTAGAAATGCAGTTATTTAAGGCAATAAGATCACCGTTGGTTCCTTGTAATTCTGACTGCATGCTTTGGTCTCAGCCTGGATCCCTGTAATGGGAAGGAAGAGGAAGGAAGCAAGATAGGGATTCTTATGGCAAAGAAATAGGAAACAAGTAGGACTAGTCAACAGGTTTTGTGCCCATGTCACCAGCAGTGAAAGGCTTGCTGGCACTTCTGAGGCAGCAGTGGTTCCCTCTTGTACCAAGAGAAATGCCTTCTCCTGTGTCATTTGCCAGCAGCCAGGAGATGTGTGTGTATGGGCAGATGAGCTGGGCCCAGGGTGCACCTCAGACATGTCAAGGTGTTTGGTACCATTTCTTGTGGTGTTAGTGGGGTCCCAGGAGCAGCAGATCTGGGAGCTGATGTGATGGGATGGAGTGAGAGGTGATGTTCCTGTCTCTGTCCAAGCCTGTGCTACTGTAGTCTTTGCTATGAGACCATTTGTACCTTGGACTTCTTGCAGCCCTGGAGGAGCAAAGACAGGAGCAGAAATGTGTTCTGTCATGTTGAGGGGTGCAGAAGGCATTGCTGCTTTGTCAGATAGGAGATCCCCAAAATGGCCACCTGCTACTTATGGACTAAAACTGTTTTCCTGTCCTTATCAGGCAGGAATATTTTTTTCCAGCTGGTAGGCCATCATGAAGATTCCTTAACTTTATATCCAAGCAGATTGCTGATGCATCCAGCCAATGACAAGTAAAATGGTCTGTGTTCACGTGGCTCCGAGACTCTGGGGAATCATGGACTCATTTAACCATCAATCTTTATCCTTTGAGGTATGCCAGCATCTGCAAGCTTCTTGTTAATTTTAAATGTGATTGATGTAGTTTTATTTTTATGCAGCACCTTGGGATACCTACTGAGAAGGGCTCTTAAAATAGGTGTAACTTAATGTGCTGCTCAGACTTCTCATTAATCTGCTTGTCTTTACTGTTACCCAGAGGTAAAATGCAAAAGCTACAGAGGGAGGAGTTTGGAATAAAATGATAGAAAAGGGGGCTCTGAAATAAAGACATTTAGTACTGAGGAATGAGACTAGCAGCAGAGGAAACAGAACAGGATGTTCACAAAGTCCAGGCCCTTTGGCATGAGTTAAGGAGCTTGGAAAATAAGCAGGGCTACAGTGAATTTGTGAAACAATGTTTGTCTTCCTAAACTGAATACTGGAAAAGATCCATTTCACACTTAGCCTTTGCCAGCTCCCTGATATCTATTGTAGCTCTCATCTTCTGGTCTCTTTATTTTCAGAGAAAAGTTTGACTTGGTGTTTGGAAGTTACTTATGCTTCCTGCTTTCTTACGGCACTAATACGATCATGTTGTGGCTATGGGGCTAAACTTCAGCGTCTTAATCTTTGGTCCTGCTGTGCCACCCTGTTTCTGATGTTTGTATTTTAACTGCAGCCATGGGCTTAAAAGACTACACTTCCACTTTTCTTCACCACTGCTTTGTCTGCATGGGTAAATTAATCAGGGCCAGGACTTGTATCTTATGATTGTCCATATTGTTTAATTTCTAGCACATTCCATGACATGATTTTGGTCCGTGCCAACTAGCACACTCCCCAGATGACAGCTGTGGCAGGATGGCGTGGGAGAGAGACTGTTCTCAACAGGCATTATTGAAGAGGTAACCATGTTTTGCAGGGGAAAACAGTGTAAAGATGTGAATTGGAACTGGCTTTGCCTTTCTCCCCAAGGCTCTGGATTCTGGTGTATTTTATACACTAGGACCAGTCTCTCCTGATCTTAGCATTTGTGAAAGATACTGAAATACAAACTTTTGCTTCCTCATTGCATCACTAGGTGCTGTTATCCACAAAAACATCAAGCCACCTCCTCCTTCTCCCTGTGGGCCATCTGCTCAGGCTTACATCAACACTTCCAAAGTGATAAGATCTTTTATCTTTGAATAAGAGTCAGGTTAGGGGCACAACTGAAGTTTTATGTCAAGCTAGTTCATGACAAAACCAGTCCCTCTGAACCCGAGTGATCTTTCCAGAGTGGTCTTCCATCAGGCAGCATATTTGTATGCAGAGGTACAGCAGTAGCTCACAAACCCAGTGTTGTCACAGGCCCACAACAGCGAGTTAGATAAGTAATTGCTGTTCTGGTATGTACGTGTTTGCTTATCACACAGGGTCATGATGATTGCACATACAGATTGTACATTTGCTCACACACATGGATTTTTTTGATTTCACACCTATAATTCACTCTTCAGGCTTTGTTTGTTGCACTTTACATGAAAATAGGGAATGTTTACTTTTCCCTGGGGATTTCTAGTTTGTAAAGCCCTCTGCAGTTCTCTGTTGTGTAAGGGATCATTGAATTCCAGAGCATTGCTGATACTTTGGCTGAATGTGGTTTTCCAAAAATTGTATGTATAAGGTGCACCTCAGTATGAAATACCCTTTATAAACATTGATTGCACTCTTTCTGACTTCATTTTTAGTGTCTGTGTTTTTAGTTGTGAATGGAGATATTATTAAAACCATAGTCTTCCTCACTCACTGTTGCAAATATCTTTTCATTTAGGTAATACATGGTGTGATGTTTGTAGGATGTACATCAACAGTAGCTACAGGCTGCACAGACTTGGGATTTTGTCATGAAAATGATAGGAATTAGTTGCACAGTGAGCCTATATCTATCATCAAGATTTAAGGTCTTGAGCCTGTTCTTGGTGCCACTGTTTCTTCAGTGGTGAAGAAACCACTGCTGAGTCATTAGACTAACCAGTGTAGGTTTCTTCATCATGACTGTCTGTGGACAGCACTATTATCAAGGGGGTTACAAACACTGAGCAAAAGGGATTTTGTTCTGTTAGTGCTATCTGAAATGGTGCTTTTACAAACTGGTGTGGTGGGCAGGTTTGAAGCTAATGAGAGCCATGACAGTAACAGTCACACAGAAATTGTTAGGAAAAAGAAAGGCTGTGAGAGGTGCAGGGACTCCTGTGTAAACTCTGTTTACAGTTCTTGTCAGTCTATACACTCCTCTCCATATTCATTAGCTGAAGAGACTAAAAGTCAGTCTGGAAGAGATTGTGCTGACTACAAGTTTCTGTAGCCTTTGGTGGTGCCAGCTGCAAAAATAGGCAAATCTGGCTGCAGTGGAAGGGCGTGATGGGGCAGCTCCAGCCCAACTGCTACCCTGGAGGTGTTTTGGAGGCTTTGGCTGGAAGCCGTGAAATGCATCTCCCAGGGGAGGACTGCATTACAAACAGACCTTGCCCTTCCCTGTTGGTGGATTCCTTTGGCAGTAGGCTGGCATCAGAACATCTAAACATATTTATGATAAACTGCAGTGATTTTTTTTTTTTTTTACCCCTCTTTGAGATGGATGTGAGATTTGCATTGTGTTCATTAATTCATCTCACTTATGACCCTTTCAGAAGGTCTCCTTATAGCAGCCATTCCTTAGTGGTGGCATTGTGCCTGGCTGAAGGCCAGGTGAAAACATGTTTCTCAATTTCTCACTCTTACATGGCCTAAACCAAATATTAACAGCTCCCCATTGATTTAAGAGGCTCTTGACTGGATCAAGCCTACTCTGTTGTAGGAAACAAAGGACTGGAGGAATAGTTCCTATTTTTCCTTGGAGTTCAGCCTTCTTAAAGAGGAGAACAGAGAGGTCCTCTGCACCCCAACCTGAAAGAAGATCTTTGAAATAGGATACTTGTTTACATGTATAAAGAGATTAACATTAGAACTAAGTTACAGGTAATGAAATACACCTTTATGCATGCTTGAGAGGACTTTTTCTTTTCCCACAGAATTACGGTCCTTAGTAGCTTGGTCAACTCTGTGTAGGAAATATCTTTCTGGGAAGAGGTTAATGTTCAGGGACAAAAGCCCACTGAACAAAGCAAGCTTTCTGCTGAAAATAAAGAGTTTAAAAACATAAATCTGCCTTATCTGTTATAATTTTACACTTTTCTTCCAGGAAATAATTATTTTTTCTTGTTCATCTTATTTATTTACTTTTCATAAGAAAGGGAGAATGTTGGGATCACTCAGTAAACAAGAAGTCTCAATAAGAGCTAGTCTTTCCTTCAGGCAGCAATTGGACCACAGCAAATGTAGGCAGACTGGTGTTAGCTCCCATGAACTGTAATGACACCTAGACTGTTGCTGAACCAAGTATGCAGGTCAATGAGTAGGTCTGCATCTCATACTGGAGTTCTTACTCCTGTATGATTCACTGCTTTTAGGACCTGCATTAGTAAAATTAAATTCACTGCTGGTTTGCCTACCTAGCTCCTTCCTGCAGGGAAGACAGGGGAAAAATGCTTGTGAAATGCTGAGCACACAGAAAACAAAGAGACACAAACACTTACCTCGTTGCAGTGATTTTGAGGCTTTTCTACGTTTTCCTGTAGGACAGATTGCAGTGTTGCCTCATTTTCGTTGGTGTGGTTCAGACATCAGTTACTGAGTTCCTACCCTTGTGCCAAAAATCACAGATGTGGAAGTCTTGAACACTGTGATTTTTCACAGCATTCATGACAAAAAGACAGTTGGCTTCAGAGATCAGAGGCATCTTTGAGTATGAAAAATGCTCTTTTAAGTGTATTCTTCCTTTGTAAAGGCAGTTGCTCATTCAGACCACAGTCAAGTGTGAGTACCGTCAGCTGGAACCCTCTGCTGCAGTGTGGTCTTGCTCCTGTTTACAGTCAGTGGGGGTGTTTGGGCCACTGCAGCTCATTACCCAGGCTTTTCATCAGCTGCTGAACTTCATTTGTTTTCTGGAGTTTTTCCCTTAAAAGTATGGTAGCCATCAGCAGAAAACCAACTGAAAAGAAAAGTGTTGGACTTGTTTTCTATTTTAGGTATTACGTGGTTCTATAGCAAATAAAAGGTATAGATTATTTCGTTTTATTCAAACAAATAATTTGCAACAACTGGTAAGGAAGGGGAACAGCCATGAGCTGAAAATAAAATTTACAGCACAGTTCTGTATATGTTGTCAGGGAATCATTCCCATGCAACCCAGTAATGGCGCAGAGATTTCAGGGATTATGTTCAGATTAAATGTCATCAAGAGCTGAGCCTTGGCAGTATGCCAGGAAGGTCATATGAGGAAAGTCCCAAAATTTTACACTCAGATAAAATTGTGTTCTGCTTAATAACCGTAATACACTGCAAATTTTAACACAAATAATGACTAAGGTTAGGAAATCTCATCATAATTTTATTTTTAGAAAATATGTTATTTAGTTTAGGTTCAGGATTTTTCACTGCTTTTTGGGATTTAAGGCTGTGTCAGAAATTTTATTTGGGGGTACAGGTTTTTTCTTGGTAGCATAACATTAAGAAACTTTAGACCAAAGCTTTTACAAGTTTTAAAATTTGAGATTTTTCATTTTCAAGTTAAACTTGAATGGAACAATAGCCTGCTAATACTTCCACAAGTATTATTATTTCCCAGAAACACCCCTGTAATTTTTAAGAAGTCTAAAATGCTGTAATTCCATGGCATTTATGGAAGATTATTATTGGGAGGGAATGAGAAAATAGTTACAAATGCACAGTTGAGAATTGATTTTTCTTTTATTTATCTGTGGTTGGTCTGTACCATTCCAAGGAAGGAATATGCTGACAGTCAAATACTGCATTGAGAATGTCTCATTTTGGTTTAATCTGATCTGTTTATAGTAGATTGGTTTCAACTACGGAAGGGAATTCTTTCCCTAGGGGATATCTATACATGGAATTGTAGAGCCTTAGCTATACCACTTGAAACAAACACTCTTTTAATCTACTTGCTGTCTCTGAAAAAAAAGCTGAAACTATTTTAAAAGTGCTTTCTTAAATCTCTTAAGTGCTCTCAAATGTGATCCTACTAGGCATATGCCTAGGGGTATATGATGATTTTTTCTGTGTCATCTGCTGCCTGGCACTGACCCCACCAGTGGTGTGGGCACACTCCTTCCCTCTGCCCTTGGCGGGCATCAGGTGCTACGGAGAGAATTGTCACAAGATTTCTTTTGGGTGCAAGCAACCTCCTGAATCAAACCACGGCTGTTGGATTTGATTTACCAGTGAGCTTCAACAAAAATGAAGCAAAACTTGGAGTCATTAGCCAAAGTAGTGATGAGACTGTGGATTCAGGGCTCCACCTTTATTTTCTAGTTATATATGGGTCCCGTATTTGTAAACCTTATTTTAGGTATGCTATATATATTCAAGTATATGTTTATATACCCAAGTATGCATGTGTGTGTAAACATATGTGTGTATGTGCATGCTGAAGTTTATTTTCGCCTTTCTCTGCCTCTCCTCTTTGCTCACCTTGCCTACTGCAGTGAGGCATAAGACAGGAAGGGAAATTGTTTTAGCTGAGGAAGGCCAGCATTACAATGAGAGAATCTACAAACTCATCTTTAGTTCATTAAAGTGTACAGGTTGGGAGATAATGATCAATGTTGTCAGATTCTTGCAAGGGTCACAGTGATAACAGTGGGATCAAAAGTCAAGCTGAAAAGCACCAAGAGATGTGTCTGGGTGCAGCAGCAGGACCCCAGGCTGGGTGTCCAGGCTCCTGAGGCAGAAATGCTGCCAAGTTTTGCAGAACAACAGATTCAGTTGGTTTGTTATTTATGAAGGGTATGGCATGCAACCCTCAACATGTCAACAGTTCTTTAAAGTGCAGATGTAAGAAATTCCAGTTAGACGTCAGTCCTTTAAATACTATGAATAAACAAGGTAAATTCATTAATTATTTCAATAAACATAAAGACCTCATGTTGGACCATTAATTTGTCCTGAATTATTGATAGGATTTTTTTCCATTACTTTCTAGACCTTTATTTAAACTACAGTCAGTAGAATTTTACCATCCTACATCTCCAGACAAACAGTAATAAATCAACCATTATTTCCTTATTTGCTTGAAGCTAATTTTGACAACAGTCTGTTCACATACATTATTTCTTTGTACTACATCGTATGCAAATATTTCAATTATTATCCTTTTATCTCTATAATATTTTAACAACATGATACAACATGTTTCTCTGATAAACTGAGTTACATAAAAGCAGCTTCACATCTACATAATGCTTTAACAAAACATTCCCTCTATTTCAAGTTAAAATGTGTGTTCAGCTTGGGAATATCCTCATAAAAACTTAATTTGCCTTATTAAGAAGCACTTGTGTATTCTCATAAGTTTCAATTTTTTTTTTTTCCTAAATAATAGTTTTATCACATTTTGGACTCCTGCCTGCCCAGGCTGCCTGGGGCTGGCAAAGGTTTGGTAAGTTGAATTCTACAGTTAAATTGAGTTGGCTTCTTGTTTATAAAGGATGTAGCTTGACTTCCTCACACTTTTTGTTTTCCCCTTCTGTGAGTATTTATGTAGCTGGATGTTTATTTTCTAGTATTAATCTTGGAGAACGACGGCTTTCCCTCTAAAGCTGGTAGAACCCTGAAAACCAGTGTTACCCCAGCAGGGTTCATCCAGCTTCGTCCCTGTGCAGCGCTGTGTCACCAGCATTATTTTTAAGCAAGATTGTTCTGAGGGCCTGTGAGATCCTTGGCATGATGCATCCTCACCCTGTGTGAGTGGCTGTGTCCCGGTGCCTTGCTCAGATGGGTGGGAGTCTCAGTGCCTGTGGTGTCACAGGGATGGTCGTGGCAGGTGCTCTGCTGGGTGATGGAGGTGACTTGTGTGTGCTGCCCACCCAGCGTGGATTCCTCAGTACGAGTTGGGTACTTAGGGCTGCATGAGGTTGCACTGGTTGTATCCTGAAGTATTTGAAGTGTTTTATCCTAATGTGTAAAGCAAAATAAGTGAGGGAGGAGTAGGTATGTCTCCCCCTTTCCCAAAGAAGGGGAAGAGAAACACATAATGATAGAAGAATTAATTTCCTCTTAACTCTGGCTATACAGCCTTGAGGCTTTTTATAAAACCAAATAGCATTCCTAAGCATATTTCCTGGAGGGGTGTGAAATAGCCAGGTGTGCTTTGTGTAAAAGCAAGTGATTGTAGCCTAAAACATCGCTGCAGACGCTTCATGAGTCAGATCATTCATGACTGCAATAACGAGATTATTCATGGCGAGCTCCTCATTGTGACAATAGTCCTTTGTTTGAAGTCTGCATTGTGTATGTGCTCTACTTCCGATTTGAAGATTCCTTCTCTGCTAGAAAACAGCGTTGCAGCAGGGAACCAGAAGTGAAGATCAGTGCTGCTAAATTCAGGATGTTACTCAGTGCTGCAAATAATTAGGAAAGTTCATAGTTTGGTTAAAAGCTGTAACCGTGAACTTCAGCGGGATGGTACTACTTCCTGTTGGTCCTGAGGTAGGGTTTTAATTTGATTTTTCATGAGTTGTCTTTTGGTTTTGTGGGTTTTTTTAAACTCTTATCTTCTGATTAGAACTGATTAAATACTGCCAAGAGAGTTTTGTTGCTCATGGTTACATCAGAGGTGTTTTGTCTTGATAGTGGCGGTCCTTTATGTACACAGCCATTTTGTTTAAGGAGAGGAAGAACAAAACCACAGCATTTCTTTACTGTTCAGAGTCAAGTTAATTTTAAGTTCACCCATATTCTTAAATTTTTAATGAAATTATTCTTATCTCTATTATATAACTTCTATGATGTCCCTATGTTAAGAGGTGATTATCTCCCACAGCAAGGTGATTACACTTTGTGGTGGAACCATGACCAGGGTGTTTTAGACTTAGGTGCTGGAATATGTCTTGGGTTTGTCACCCGTATACCTGGGTGGTCAGGCTGAAACCAAGGCATGTTGTGCTCCAGATCTTTCTGCCACATGGAGCATCCTTTTGTGGTCTTCCTGTGCCTGGTGCACAGAGCAGCTGGGAAGTTCGTCTTGGTAGAGGCAGGCTGGAGAGCAGGGGGTACTGGAATTCTCCTGCTCTTTAGGAGTCCCACAAAGCTCACAGGCAGCTCTGGTGGCTGCGCTGAGAAGAGGCAACCTCTGCCACCACTGGGAAGATGATGATGGTGAGTCAGAGTTGGCTTTTGGGAAAACAGAGACACCATCCCAGTGTGGCAGCAGTGCCTCGGAGGGAATCACCAGGGCTGTTTGCTGCAGTAGTGGAGTTGAAAATAACTGTGCTTCCCATGGTCAGCAGCCTGTAAGTAAAACAGAGCAAACTCAGTTCTTGAAAAGCACATCTGAAACTAAAATACTGCTTTTGTTTTTACTTTTGATTCCAGCTTTTGTCCTTGAAGCGCAGAGGTTTCCTGGTGTTTACTTTTGCAACTGTGCTGTTTCATGCATGGCAAACAAGACTAAAATAAATCCAATGGAAGCATTACAGAGACTCTGTCTTCTATTTGGGCATGTGATTTTAAAATTTTTCCCCCAATTAACTATTATATTCAATAGCAGAAGATTGTTTGGATTGTTATGGATGTTAGTTATGAATGTTGAGCTCCAGTATCAATTTGAATTACAGGTCATTTTGTTGCATAGTATTTATATGCTCACTTTCAGAAATAAAAAAGAAGGATTTAATTGTTTGACAGGAAGAATAAAGCATTTGACTATTCTGTATTGTGTGGGGTTGTTATGACAGACTTCTTTTGGTTGCACAGCATTCAAATTATACACCAGTTGGGTAATGTTACATTATGTCATCTGTTGGTACTTCTACAAGCAACTTCATTGCTTCATTAAAAATTTACAGTGATCTGAAAGGCACTTTGTTATAGATATAGTAATAATTACACTCACGTGATTTTGTATAGTGTTATGTAGATCTACATTTTCTGCAACCTATAGCAAGAAATAGACTATTTTTGCTCTTGAGACACTTGCCAGGTAACTGAATATAAAACCTGAATTTTTTTTAGTGAAGTATTTAGTATTTGGATTTTAGCCATTTCACTTGCAGCTGACAAAAATGCTTTCACTGTTATTGGGAAGATAATCAAATTGAGTTTGCTGAAACAGAGATAAATTTTTTGAGGCTGATTTATTTACAAATGAGATTAAATGGGAATGCAATAATACCTTTTGCCCTAAGCAGTTAAAGGGAGCAGTGTTTACTTATTACCTTTAACACACATCTAGATCAGGGCTGTTTAAATTGCAGGTTTTCATTTAGGCTTGAACCATGAGTTTATTTGACCTTGCTATGATTACATTAACTTTCCTTGATGATGTTGGAAATGTGGCACATCTTGCTGTTTTTCCACTGTCTTGGAGAGTGGATTCACCATTCCTAGGTGTCAAGATTGTGCATGACTCTTGGATAGCCATGAAGATGCAGATTGATCTCACAACAAATAGCTGAATGAAAATTAGTTTAATAATTAGTAAATTAACTGAGTAATGCAGATTAATACAGTGTTATCTTGTTATTTACTGCAAAATATTATTATTTTTAAATGAAAGGAAGAACAGAAACTATAGAATTCTGTTGTCAGTGAACTTTTGACAGTTTTATTTAAAAATTCTGATTTCTGTGAAAATATATACATTTCTATGAAAATGTATAAAACCTTTGTTGTGACCAGAACTTAGTTACCTAGTTTAATAGGTATTAATGTAATTTTTGCTATGCTGTGCTTGAGGAAGCCCTAAGATATGATCCTTCTGATTATAAGGATTATGAATGTCAGAAAACAGGTTGGGAGTGAGGGGTTTGGCTTCCGACATAGTCCTCCATGTGTAAAAGTGCAAAATGAGCAATAATTATATTGTCAGTATGACAACATGTAAGGTGCAGTTGTTGGGATAGGAAAAGGTCTCCTTGGACTTGCTAAGTATCTGATTTCAGTTTTCTTATTTCTTTTTATGTTTTGAGAAGTTCACAGATTTGCAGTTGAAGTGTTATAGCAAATACCATGTTTGAAACTTCAGCAGAGCTACTGAAGTGTAGTTACTGCATGTGCACAGCAGAGGAAATATCTTGTCAAGAAAATCCTTCTATTTCCAGCTTCAATCTCCACAAAACTCTTAAAAGGAAGAGTGTGAAAATATTTTCTTTAAATTGTTTGACAGTGCCATTCAAAAGTGAGATGTTTTGTACTCCTACTTGTTAGCTCAAGCACAACCAGATAATGATAATGCTTAGACCTGTGATTATTCATTGCTAAATTTATTAATAATGGTACTCTTTCATTCTTATATAGTAGCTTTCCAAAGCAATCTCTATAGTGAAAGGCAGCCTGCTCATATTTTCTCTTGTTCTTGTTATTTTTCTTCTCTTTTTGATTTTCTCGTTTCTCCCTTTCTTTTCTGTTTTTTAGTTAATTATTGTATAAAAAAGGACATGAAATTTTAATATACATCCTTGCAAGGGAAGAGAATGGAGGGAAATAAGATAAATTAGCCTAAAAGCAAATTGACGTCTAAAACTGAAGTAAAGCTTTTAACTGAACTGAACTTTGAAATATTTATCTAGATCAGTAATGATTTCCTCTGTGAGCACTGTTTAAAAAAAAAAGGAAATCTGGAATTATTTGCCTAAGGTTGAAGCATATCATTATTAAATATATGTGCTATCTGTGGGTTATTCAGTGGTTAATATGTAACAATCATTCTTTATTGTGGTCAGTTTATTTGTATCAAAGTTTGCTCTTTAAGATCTTCACAATGTTTAGGAAAGAGGATAAGGAGAGATTTGTTTTCTTAATGTGGTGGAATTTTTAAAAAAATACTACCACTAAACCTATTTTAGGACTATTTAGAGGAGATTTCTTACATATGCTTTCATCAGTACTTTATCCAAAAACATCTTTTCCACTCCTCTCATTTTCTGTCAGTCTTCAATAACTATACCACAAGGATGTCTTGACTTCATTCCAAACTTCTCCTGGACCTGGGGTTATTCCACCCATCCACAGAGAACTCAGAATTCTTGTCCACTGAAGTGTTTTTTCTTAAGACCTCTGAAAATCAGTCTTGCCCTGAGACTGAAGAATTGGTCCATTGTTCAACTCAGCACTAAGTAAACAAAGCATCTTCGTATTTAATAGGAATGGAAATATATTTCCATGCTCACGAACTTTTACAGAGAAATCCATCTGCTCAGTCTTCAGTGTAACAACATTGTTGACATAATTTCTGGATGCTTAACATCCTTTTTTGATATTACTGGAAGAATTTGAAATATGTGGTAAAGGCCAATGCACCATACCATAATAAGGCTGTATTTCCCTATTTTCTTCTGTCTGAACAATTCTGACTTGGAACAGGTGACGGTATCATATGAGTGAAATATTTAAAGTTACAAATGTGAAGAGGGGCTTTTTTAACTAGCTTGTCCAGGAGACAACGCTGTTAACTCTTCTGCATGTACACACCCTTCTTAATCACTAGAAATTTCTCAGGGAATTTCTGGATTAGTGTGAGAGCTTGGCTGTAGAGCTGGCACAACTGAACCTCAAGGCTGGAGAGAATCTGAAATTTATATGGTTGATTGTCATCTGCACACCACAGAGATGACCTAGATCAAAACTACTTGTTGGAGAGGTTTCAGAACAAGTAAAAGCGAACTGAATGCTGTTTTTGAACTTTGATTAATTTTATTCAACTGCTGCTCATGGAAAGATCCTGGCCAGCCCATTTACAACAGCACCAAAGTGGGCAATGATCAAGGCAAATATCTTAGTAGGCAGAGTCACAGAAACCTTTTGGAAACATCCTTTAATCTGGTGGTGTGGCATGTGTGGAATCCCCCAGGGGTTACTGTCATTAACTACTCCCACGAGACTCCTGACAGAGAAGGTTTTTCAACACCAAATATGAATCATGAAGCGTGGCTTTGATTGATTGCAGCCTCTTGTTTGGGAATGTAATTAATGCCTTGGTTCAGCTGCCAACACGCTGATGCCCAGTGATATTTGAGATGTCACAGAAGGTGTCCCCCCTTGGCCTCCAGCAGTGGCCCTAGACGGAAGGGTATCTCTGTGAGAGATACCCCATAATGTTGGGATGGTACTTGGAAATAGGCAGTTGGAAAAAAAAAGCCTTTCTGTCAGGAGAGCTTTGTGTTGTTTAAATTAGTATGAGAATTTGGGATTTTTTCCATTTTCATCTTTTTGCCTTTCACTTTTTTCTTCTGTTATAAGTAAAAATTACATATTTCTGTGGAAGAGGACTAGATTGACAGCAAAGATACCAGCTACTTCTCACAAGGAAAGAATTATTAGTCTTGGTCTTCATGATGTGTAATAGTGGCCAAATGATAAAAATATAGCATTTTTTCTTTAGTCTTTTTGATGTGGAGATTAGCAAATTGTAAATTAGTTTCTACTTTGGCTGCCGATATCCTCATTAAAACTGAGGGGTTCTTGGGGCAGTTCAGCAACACTTTCAAAGCATTTCCTCTTGGATGAGATCCAGAGGATTCCAGCATGGTCGTTTTGGCACAGTTGGTTGGTTTTATAAGACAGGTGTCTGTGTATAATAAATCCAGTTATGCTGATAAATCTGAACAGATAATTGAAAAGTGTGTGTTACAGTGAACAAGGCTGGTAATTTACCATGTCAGTAAAGCAAAATATAAACAACATTTCTGTTATATGTGTAATGTTCAGTAATTCTGTAATTTAATGGCTCCATTGTGTGAGCCATTTTTAAATTCCAGTTCAAGATATTCTTAATCCAGTTGTTCATGTATTTTATTTTATTTCTAACTGCCTTTCAGTTAAAATCTGAAAAACTGATTCTTTTCTTGCTTTACAGTGGTACCAGCCAGTCCATGACAAAGGATATAAAATTACTGAGGAAGTAGAGAACTCAAACATACACATTAAAAATATATGTAGTAAATGAAAATCATCAACGGGCTTGTATTACCAAAGACTCACTTTTCCAGGTGATGTTCCAGTCTGTTCTTTGAAACAAAAAAGCTTTTTAATCCTGCTCATATCACTTACATTAGAATGTTGCTAGTTAAGTTGCTAAGATTCAGCAATATCTCAGATGATTTGGAAATCTTAGAAAAGCAGACTGGCTGTTTTACTGTAATGAGTTTCATCATCAGTGTTGTGATGTTTTGGGCTCTTTTTGTATATTTCCTTCCAAAATTTTGAAGTCTCAGTCCTTATTTCAGTTTAATGCATTGACCTAATTATCACCATATTTATGTGGGGTCCCATGATCTTCAGGTAAAGGTAGAGGATCTTCAATATTTTGTAAAGCTGAAAAACAGCTGAAAAAAAATTAAGCTCAAAGGCTATAATCTCCATGATTACTGCTACTGAATTAAACAAAAGAAGCATTACAAGGAGACAGTTATTTTGCATTTACTAGTTAGCAAAAGTTCTTCTAAGACCCAAAAGGATATGCTGTAGTTTGGTCTTTGTTCCTCAAGTGTGTGATGGATTTCAAGGGTTCCCTTCAGCTCTGGGAAGAACTAGGACTTGTGACCAAAGATTTCAGAGATGCAGGAAGAACTGCTAAACAAAGTCCTGGATTTTGCAGTGATTAGTACTGGAGCTGAGGATCAGTCAGTCAGGATCAGTAGAAGAGTATCTATGTGGTGTAACTGTTCATATAAAGTATATCTATATTGTATCTGTACATTCAGGATCTGTGTATGAGTTGATTATTTAAGGGATGTGGCTTCCATAACTCCATAGTCCAATCCCTCATTCCTTTAAGTGCTCTGTAAAAGTCCAGCATTCTTGTGAGGCCACCTGGGTGAGACCTGATAAATGGGATTATAACAGACTCTTTTCCTCTTTTTAAGGTGTTTTTTTCTTTGCATAAGCTCTGAGAATAGGTCTGATCCTGAGGAGACTTACTGTCGTTGTTGGACATGAAATAAAGATGCTTGACTCCAGTTCAAAGGCAGAAGAACATCAGAAGGCTTTATTTACAATTCATCCAGCCTTTTTATAACCTGCTGTGCTAAAAAGGCACATTATTGGTTCATAGAATTGACATCTCTCTCCATTGGTTAAGTAACAGAAACAACACCTGGGAGAGGGGTTGTTATGAGAAAAATATTGTTTACTTAGAAATGTTGTGAGAAGAAAATAGTTATTTACAGAAATTGTTCTTGAAATAAAATTCTCCCAAGAAATCCTCCCTTGGGAAGAAAATCAGGCACTGACAGGCTGAAAACATTTCAGACTCAGAAATATCGAGCCCACAAGTTACCCTAAATGCCTTTGTTCAGGGTAGTGCATATATTTGTTCCTGTTGCCTCCCTTCCTTTTGCTCAGGATATCCAGCTAGAACTAAGGGTAGCTTGGTGAATTAAAAGCTTTTGCAGTTTATTTAAGGCTATTTTCATCATTGTGAGTTTAGGAGCACAAATTCCCTTTAGGATCTCTCTGATCTGTGAGGTATGAGTGAGGGAGCTGTTTAGTATATTGTCTGAAAAAGCAGGTATTTGCATCCTCTTCAAACTGGGAATATAATTTCAAGTAAAAAACTTCTTTTATATCCCCAGATGCAATGATAGCCAGTTAATCTAGTTCTCTTAGCTGAGTATTATGGGGAGTTTTTGGACCTAAATTCAAATATTTAAGGAGAGTTAGGATCTGTAAATGAAAGGTTTGATGTCCATGCAAAACACTGTGAGAACAATCTGTGTGTTGTGCTTAGATTCACCTATAATTATGTTTTCTGACCAAGAGGAGAAGGATGTGTTGAGATTTGTGATGCTTTCCATTAGCTTTGACACTAAGAACAGTGTTGGAGCTCTTGTATTGTGTGCTGCAAATCTCCCCTAGACGAATGTTGTATGGAGAGAGCAGGAAAACCATAATAGTGACAACCATGCTTATAAGAGTGTTGTGTGATAATCCATTTTAAGTCAAATAGTGATGTACAAGTTTGTGTATACGTTCTTGGTTTGGGTTCTTTTTTCCCCCTTTTTTCTTTTTATCTTTTATCTTTTGTGTGTGTGTGTGATATCTAAAGTTCCAAGATACACAGCTATTGATTTTTTTTTTTTTAAGAATTAATGTTAGACTCTCTACTTACTGCCAAGTCAACACAGAAAATAAAAATAAAATGAAACATTCAAACAAACATTCTGCTTACCATTTCTGTGCCCAGAAAGATTTGAATTTTTATTGCCTCTCTCAGCCAATATGTAATGACCCAGCATTTCTGCTGGAGAATGAGATTGAATTTTTGTGCAAAACTGATGATACTAATTATTCTACCTGAGCTGTTTTCTTATGTCTCTGCTCAGTGCTTTGGTGGTGATGTGGGGATAGGGTTCCAAGGCTTAGGTGCCTGAACTGCTCTCAGTAAATCTCACAAAATCACAGAATATGGTGAGTTGGAAGAGATCCACAAGGTCCAACTCTTGGCCCTGTGCAGCACTATCCCCAAGAGTCATCCGTGTGCCTGAGAGCATTGTCCAAATGCTTCTTGAACTCTGTGAGGTTTGGTGCTGTGATCACTCCCCTGGGGAGCCTCTTCCAGTGCCCAACCACCCTCTGGGTGAGGAACCTTTTCCTGATATCCAACCTAAACCTCTTCTGACACAGCTTCAGGCCATTCCCTTGGGTCCTGTCACTGGTCACCAGAGGGAAGAGATCAGTGCCTGCCCCTCCTCTTCCCCTCATGAGCCTCTTCATCTCAAGAGCATGCACAAGTTGCATCAGAACATGAATGTATAATATGGTGGTTACACCTGTAGTGTCTTGGACCTTATCTGCGTAAGGATATTGGAGGGTTTATGCCCTACAGATTGAATTTGACTGGAATGAATGAAGAATTGGATGGGAGTTGAATTTCTTATTCCAACAGCAGCTTTCAAGTGTAACTGGATTGAAATTACTCTGCTTCTGCTTTAGAACTAGAAAAAAATTTAGAAACCTTAACTAAACAGAAATGGGGTCTAGATTTATCATCTGGTAAATGGAGAATAGTCCTATGCTTTTGGCTCATCCACTGCTTGTATTCTCCACAGTAATATGACCAATGCAAGAGTAGTTTGTACCATATATTGTCTTGTTCTTGCATGGCTACAGCCTCAAAGTTATATATTATCTTTAAAACAGTGAATGGAGATGGGCAGGAAATATGAGACAGACCAGACTAAGGAAGGACAATGCAGCTTTTATTGATGATACCTCCAGTACTCAGAAAGAATTGTCCTGGCTTTTGTCAGTGTGAAATACATACAATACAAGCAAGACCGTTCATGCCAGCCTTGCCTTGGAATTTTTTTTTCAATGATGATGCACACCCTTTTGTACCAGAAGACGTTAATGAAGTCCTTTACATGTGAAATACGCAATAAATAAGATGTTGTAAGAGTGCTGCTTAAGGTTATAGTGTTCATATGTCAAACTCAGAAGAAAAGTCCAATTACAATCCCCATACAATGAGTGGTTTATATTATGTGTGCAGTACAGGTATCATTATAATTTTCTTCTCTTGATATATTGGTAATTTACTGAATAGTGGCATAAGGTAGTGATTTGTTTTATGGCTGTCTAAGATCATGGTTTAGTAATAATGCTTCATATTCTTCAGACTGAAATGGTTTGGATGCCTTCTCTATTTTATTGAGGCCTGGTGGTATACATAAATGTATTTTACCTTACAGATTTGTCAGCTTTTATAACTATATCTGAATTGTCTCAAATACCCTCCTATCCCAAATCATTCAGCTTGTGTTATAGTCACTCAGACACCTTCCTCACAGCTGCCTGTCCTGTATGATCATCTGTGCTTTTATTCTCAGACAGTGTAATTAGAGAACAATGTATTAGCTTTTGGTTTGACATACACTAAAAACTTACTACAATACTTTCATCTACTGCTATTGTCTTATCCAAGTGTTATAAGTGTCTCTTGTTTTTCTCCAGTTAACTTCCCAGCTATCTCAGAGGTGAAATGCTCTGTCCATTAGCCATATAAAACATTGTTGTCTAGGCGGGGAAGAGGAGTTATTTCTCTTAGTCAGCCTAGTGTGGGAATTTGAAGAGACAGAATGTAATTAATTATCAAGCTTGAATTTTGGCCAAGACTCTATTAGAGATGAGAGTTACAGTTTATGAATTTCTTTCATTCTTGTGATGATAGGATGAGCAGGAGGGAGACGGGAGTGGGGTTTTATGCAAACATAGAAGTTTGGACTCTTGCTGTGGCAGCATGTTTCAGTTGTCATCATGTTAAACTGGACTGTTTTATGTGGCTGTGGCAGGAGAATGGGGGGTAAAAATGATAGCACAGCTTTGAATGAAATTGTTTGCAGGGGAAGAAATGGTTAATTATACATAAATCAAGCTCACAAAAACCAACCAGAGCATGAAAGAGCTACAGTGCATGCCCTCTGCCTTTCACAGACTCTTTCCAATTCACTTGGTGCTTTGTGTGGCTTTTCTGAGGCAATTCTTTTCCCTTTATGTGCACCAACACACATTTTGTCATAGTTTGTTGATGGTAATTTTGGGACCAGATCTAGCAAGTCTCTAGTAGGCTGTTTAGCAATTAGATCAAATATAAATCAAGAAGTTGCTTTATAAGTTATATTTTAATTCCTCTACCATGTCTAGAGTTAATTTTGTAGGGAAAGAATAATCACAGAGACAAGTATTAAGACTGAACACATCCAGAACTGGGAGGGAGGAGGAGCTATTTGTCCACCAAGGCCATTTTTCTGCCGTGTTGTTGGGAGCATATGCCAGCACTAAAGGAAATAGTCTTATGCAATGGAGAAACAGGACTGGAGAGTAGATGATCTGTCTTTGACAAATAACTCTCTTGTGAATTTTCAGTTGTGATCCTTTTTACCATTAAAATTCTTCTAATGTTATCTAATAGTTTGTATTAAAATGATGGAAGAAAGTAATTCAAGATTCTAACTTTTCAGAATCTCTTGCTTTTATGAATCTGTTTTCTTAAGAAGAAGACATACTTGCATAGTATGCCAAGTCCCAATATGTTTTGGTTTTTAAATAATAAGAAAATAATAATTCACAGATTATGAGATCTGTTTTTCTTCTAAGGAAATACTTGGATTCTGAAAAGGTTGTAGTGGTGTGCTGTGTAATGGTTCCACCTTCCTTGAAAGACAAGATGTACTTTGGCCTGTTAAAATTAGAACTACTTAAGAGATGCCACACTTACTATGAAACTGCAAATTGTCTCTCCTGGGAGAAGGTGATTTTCCTTGCTGAAGGAAAGCTGGCATTGATAAGCATGTCATCCATGAAAATAGTGTTGTCATAAATGGATATTGAAGTTTCTATCAGTGGGAATAAATAATACTCTAGGGGGTAGGAAGAAAAACAGGGTGCAACTGCACAGCCAGCGTTCCTCTCCATCTTCTGCCTTTAGGACTAATTCATCACATAACCAACTAGTTGTGTGAAGTGGAATTCACTGTTGAAAGGAGAACAGGTGAATGAGATAGAAAGCAAGCCAAAAAGTGGAAGAAAAAAACCCTCTGTATCTTTCAAAGATTAATCACTGCATACAACCTTGAACCCTCAGTCACAGGAAGTTTTCTGCCTTACTTTGTTCCATTTCAGCTCCAGACTGTGGTGTAGCTGCCCTCTCTCTGTTGAGCAACCAACACAAGAAAGTTCAATAATTAACCAACACTTGGCTACTGATCAAAAATCACAGCAGAAATCAGTGAAAACCATCACAAGTTCTCCTGTGCTGAGGTAGATTACCCATCCCACTCTCTGCCCACAGAGGACAGGAGTTCAGGGCTGCCCTGTCCTTGTCACTGCCTTCTGACCCTGGGTGTGCTGGCGTGGTGCAGCTGTGGTGGAGCAAACTCACCAGGGCAGGGTCCCAGCTGTGGCTGCTCCAAAGGCACAGGCATGGGGATTTTGCCACACGGATTCTCAAAAGTGGTGTGTGCCAGGCTACACAGTAGCTATAAAATAAACACACAGTTTGACTTTCTGAAGGGTTTTGTTTAATGTTTTGTTCTCACTCGTGAGGAGTAGCTCCTATGTCCTCTCCACAGGACCGATGAAATGAAGTTGTACATAGCTGGATTTGTAAGGAAATAGGGAAGATTTTCAAAGTCATATTTCCTTTAATAGCTCTGTGAAACTGTCTACCTGATTGCTGTAAGGTATCTCAGACCATGTTTCTCATTTTTTGTATGTACATTTCTAATCATTGAAACAGGGGGTGTATTTTTATATAAGCATTAAAAATTATATTTTCCCGATAAACAGAGGTTTATTTCTGACTGCAGTTTTGGGGATGTTTCAAGTCTCAATAACAGGATACCTCTGGGGAGCGGCCTAAATATTTAGGAGCAGCATGTTTTAGTCAGTATCTGAGAACATTAGCTTTGAGTTGTACATTTCTGACTTAAAAAGTACATTAAGTACAATTTATTCTTGCTTAAATGCTGCACACATACAACAAACAGTTTGCAAAGTCAAGTGCTGTACCCCACCCATAACCCTGTCTGTTTCCTTTCATCATAAACTCATTAACAGTCAGCTAAATCATCTTCTTTTAAATCTCTTCTTCAGGGAATACTACTCTCTTCTGAATAAGTGGTCTGTATGGGCCAGATATACCTTATTTCTCCTCTTTCCAGCAGTTTTTTCCCTGCTGGAGTCTGCAGGATCAGCCTGGTCTCTGTGCTGCCTGACCTCCATCCTGGGCTGTGGCACAGGCAGCAAAGGCATCTCTCCTTCCTCTCTTTGTATAAGGATAATGCTCATCAGTGGAACCCAGCATTAAACCCAGTATCTAGCACCTCTCACAGGTTTGCAGACATTAGGCGTGTCATCACATTTGAACTGATTTTAACTGGCCTGGCAAGAGCCACTTCCCTGACCAAAATGCACTCTTTGCTATTTAAAACAAGAGGGATATTGGAATTCTTGAAGATAATATTTTCTCATTGCAAAACAGTGTCTTTTTTTTTTTTCCCCCTGGCTTCTATCTTGGAAATAATTGAGCCATTTTTTGTTAATGTAAGAAGAAAAGTAGCCCAAACCACACATCCAATGTGGAAAGTTTCATTCCAAACAATCAGTCTGGCAAAATTATAAGCAAGTGAAAATCAGATTTATGGGAATAACCGTCTGTGTCATAGCTCCCACCTGTGTGTATTGAATTCACAAGACCACTTTCTTTTCAACATGCATGCAACTTGCGCACACTCTCATCCAGAGTATACTGCTGAAATGCATATCACTTAAAAAAATAATCCACTTAACGTGCATAAGAATCACTCTATCTAAATATGACTGCAGCTAATCTCATGTGTTGTTAAACCTGTTAATTGCTTATCATCTGTTTGCGTAGATTGCATTTTGCAACAGAAAATGGAGGACCAAATGCTCAGTTATCCTTTATAATTTTTCCTGTTAGACATGTTTTAATAATTACAAAATTTTTGTCCATCCTCAAAAACATACAGTAAATTTATAATATAAAAGCTCAGTAATTGAAATGCTATTGTGACACAGAAAGCTGTCTAGCAATTAATGGTTCAATGGAATTAATGGAAAACAGTAAGTTAGTGCAAAGCCTTGAGTCTTCATTCTCCTAATACATAATTTTGTTTATTTCTATACTGCGTTGTTCGTGGTGGGAGTCAGGGGAAGCCTTTGGCTGAATGTTCTCTACCCCTAGCTAAGAGGCTGTGTTGTTTTCATTATGTTTGCCTCACATAATCGCTCACTATTAATTTCAAAAAGCCTTTGATATTTCTGCATGTGTGTGTCCTAAACAATAAGCTGATCCATAATGCAGCATGATTTATTGCCTGTTGACCTTACATACAGCTTCTCCTTGTGGAAAACATCTGGGTGTTAACTGTAGCTTGAGCAGCACAGAAAACTTTCTTCCTGTGTGCAGTACCTGTATTCCTAGGCAAGTTCAGTGATCTGGTCAAGTGAGGCTTTTTTGTTTGGATGCCCTGTCTTGCTCACATTGCTTATAATAACTTTTTTCCTATATTCAAGGATTCTTCCCAAACCAACTCTGCATGTGCGGAGAAGTCTTGGTATTTACTGTGACTGCAAGCTGGTGATGCAGTGTGCCTAGGCTGAGTACTCCTAGGACCAGATGGAAAATGCCAGTGTGCTATGGAAAAACAGCAGCAAGCATGAACACCTTTCCTTCAGCTTGTTTGTTTTGATGGGTTCACATTGTGCCACCAGAACAAGTCTGATGTAAGGGATGCTGGGGCAGGAAGGCTGAAACCTGCCAGGGAGACATGGAGAAGGAAGGTGGTGTGCAGAGAACATTGCCTTAAAGCTTGTAATTTTCAGAGAAGGTGTCTGCAGGAATGCTGTAGGCGTGGAGGAATGATGAATTATCTCAGGAGGTTGCACTGGCTGTACCCTGGGATATACTATACACCCATTTGTGGGAAGAGTCTTCTCACAATGTTGTAGGTAGAACTGTGTAAGTTTAAGTACCCTAACTGAACCCAGAAAATCATTGCCCAGCATTAAAAAGTTCGAGTTAGGAATTTAAGTCCAGAAATGTCTACTACTTAGTTCTTTGGCAGATAGAGTAGATACTTACTGCTTAAGGCACACAGGAGGGAAAGGGTTAGAAGAAAAAAAGTAAGAAAAGAATTTGGAAATCCAGTATCTTTGCACAGGACATATGATCAAAGTCTGCTAGAAACCTTTTGTGAGAGAAAGAATGTGCAGTTAAAATAGTAATTTGTTGTTCAGGCAGGTTTTTTGGAAGAAGGTGGCTGACTGAATCTCCAGGTGCTAATGGTGAGAGTGGCAGTGGTTACTTTTCAGGTTCTGCTCACTGTCATGGTTTGGCCAGTTTTTCCTTCTCTGTCAGCCTTTTCAAGGTGGGCAGAGCCGAGGAGGATTTTACAATGGCACCATGCCTTGCAGTCAGTTCCAGAGTAAATGGAAATAATAGAAAAAGTAATAAGAAGGCAGCAGTAGTGGGGCAGGGAGAGAAAAAAAGGAGAGTACTGCTCTGTTCTGTAGGAGTGAAGGATCACACATTAGGGGAAAAGCTGGCTGTCATGTATGGAGATCTGCCACACACATGCTCATGTGCTGATCATGGTCAGTGACCTCATCCCTATGCAGGCCTGGATATCACAGTGGTTAGGATTTGCCAGCCAAGGACTGACTCTGGAGGAAAGTGAAGACTGGCTGGTTTTGGCAGAGAATCCCCACTCTTTGCGGAGTCACTTGGAATCTTGTGAAGCCTATGAATCTTAGAGTCTTTTCTTTGCAGGGCTTTAAAGGTGGATGGCAGATGAAATAAGTTCATTTACTGGTTATTTAATTCCTCAACTAAATCTGCTTTCTATTTGTACCTGTATGAGCTCACTGATTTGCATTTCTGCAATGTGCTCTTTCTCTTTTATTTTTCTGGGCCATCTTACTGTGAGTCCCCAGAATCCAATATCCCATTGAGACACAGAGGAATGGTGATGCCTGTTCTGTGTGCAGGCTGATGAGAATGACCTTGGAAAGGGTCATGACAGTCTGGATCAGCAATACAAGTCTAGGCTGAAGCCTCTGTCCCTGCAGGTGCTCTCAGTTGCATGCAGGGTCATCAAGCTGTTTTATGTGAGCTGGGACTTGTTCTGTAACTCAGCATTTCTGGGCAGGGAAAGGCATGCTAACAGGACTGCTCTTTCCCAGCAGTGAGCAGTGCTGCTCAGCTCTGTCCAGGACGTGCCAAGTCCTCATTAACATCTTTTGCCTACTCTTGACATAGTTCTGGGATGGCAGTGGTTGGTATTTCCATTTAGAGGGACTGATTTTTAGTTTCCTTTCATAGTTCTGCATCTAGCAGTCCTTGCTAAAGCATACAGTAAGTATATATGAAACTCTACTCTGGTCCCCACAGCTCTGCAGTAAAGACAGAACTGTGTAAAGATCCCGAGAGACAGAGAATTTTCCTATAAATTCTTTGCCCTGTCTGTTTTCAAATTAACTGGTGATGGATGAGGGGGAAGAGGAAGAGAAAGAATAGCATAATAAAACTCCCCCACTGCATCACTTGAAATTCTCAAGGAATGTTCGTAAAAATCAATGTTGCTTCTCCTTAAGCTGCTGGGGGGCACAAGTCTTTAATCAATTAAATTCTCGGTTTTAGATTTTATTTTTTTTTTATCAAGGCTTCTTAAATGTTTTTGTGCTGTTATGTGTTACTTTTCTAGCTAAAATAATCTGATAAGTTTTGCATATTTTAAGTATATAGTAGATAAGCAAATAATAATGGGAAACATGAAAGTATGGTTCACATTAGGAATTTAAAGTTGATGTAATCTGAATGGGAGCCACATGAGTTTGAACTGTTTGGCTAGTTTAGTTCATGCAATTGGGGAAATAATGGAAAGGAAGTCTAAGTATATGTGGTACATTTGGTTATTGTGGATAAAGCAGAATATCATCTAAAATTGCATATTTCTTTTTGTGATTATCCTTTCTAGTCTTATGGGGGAATCAGGATAAAAGAAGATTTGTGAACTGCCATTTTCCCTGTACGCTGTAAAAAACTTATCCTGGTAATTTGTTCATGAGTAGGTGAACATGGCTGTTTCTATTGTATTCCTAATTTTCATTTTGAATAAGGGTATTAATCTGGCAGGCTGTACTTGATTTGTGTTTAAAAAAAAAAAAAAAAACCCAAAAAACCAACTAGTGGGATATGTGTAGGCCAGATAGGAATAATTTTATCTGAAGATACTTGCTTCTTCAATAACAAGTCATCCCTTCTTCTCAGTGTGGTTTATCCCACTACTTTTTTCACCCGTTTCAACTCCACCAAGGGCTGGTATATCCTGAGAAGACCTTCATTCCTTGCATTTTGTGTCTGACCTCCCAACAGTAGTACTTGTTTACCTAGGGAGATAATTGTTTTCTGGAGAGCCTCCAGCTGATAACTTACTTTTTCATTAGACCCCTTTTTCCTATTAGTTATCTCCTGTTAGTTGATCTGTGTCATTTGATAAAACTAATTAGGTAATAAAAGACTGTTTCTGAGCTCCTCCCTTTAATTTTGGCATGGTGAAATGTGCTTCTTGGCACCTTGTTCTTTCCACATAAAGACAGCCTTCAGTTGACAAACAACATTAATCCAAAAGAAAACAAGCCAGTTCACGCATCCTCTCTTGATATATCCTTGTGCCAGAACAAAATAGTTCCTAACAAATTATTTGTACCAAAGATAGTGACATAACCCTGGCTCTGTTTTAGAGTTTTGCAAATGTTTGCAGAGCTTCTGAAGAGGCCAGGCTAAAAATACTCAATGAAACCATTCAGAATTCTACTAAAAGCATTTTGTTTCCTAGGACTTTCCTCCCTTCTGAAAATGCCGTCCCACATCTGCATGGCATTTATTAGAAGGTGATGAAGGTATAAGGTAGGCGATCACATTTTATATTTTATTTTAAAATTTAGGCTAATTTTCAGGCTTCCTTTTTAGATTATATATGTTTTTGTAAAGAAAGGATATTTCAATGGAAGGTAAGCTTATTAGCTTCAAATTGAAGTATACTCATCCAATGAAAATGGCTGATCAGATTGTCCTTTATGAAAGTGTTCAGTGTGAAGGTTTCAGGTGCCAGCATTTCATGGGATGCAGCATTTCAAAGACAAATAGTCAAGAGTTGCCACTCCTTTATGGACAATGGCCTCTGCTGCACTGTAATGATGTAGGAATTTCCTGAGGATGCTGGTGGGTTGTTTGGTTTTTTTCTTGATTGCTGCACCCCAGAATAAAATTCTTCTTCAAAGTTTACTTTGGGAAGAGTATAGAACATGCTTTGCTCAGATGTGAGACTTGAAGAAATCACTGTAGTCATTTTCCATCCAGCCCAGAGAAGATCTCTCACAGCCAGTGAATTAGACTAACAAAAGGATCTCCATGGTAGCTGTTCTGTGTTTTACACTCAGAAATGTTGTCTTTCTTAAAAGAGTGGTTTCTACCTGTTTGGTGTTAAATGCAGGCAAGTGCTTTGGTCAGGTCTGAAGAACTGTTTTGATATTAGTTGCATGTTTACTGTGTGTTGCATTTACTTCCATCTCAGAAAGATCTACCATGGGGATATTCATGTTGTGCTTGCAGAGATTTGGAGTATTACATCTTCTGGGATGCAAGAGCCCCAAAATAGCAGTGTATGAAATTTTAAAAGCAGTGGTATGATAAACCTGGGTAGTAAGTGTGTGTTTGTGAGTCATGTGATAAATAAATTATGGAAGTGATAGTGAGAGTCAGTTACAGCAACAAGAAGTGACTGTTTTAAAAACTAAGGAGAAATAAAAGTTTGTACTTTCATTTGTCCTAATTAGATTCAGGATTAGATTAGATTACTTGCTTTTTGCCCCTGAACATTTTTTCATCTTCTCTAGGTGCACTTATAACCAATGGTGACTCATGAGTATTCAGCTAAGATGTCTGAGATGGTTATTATCCTCTGGAGCTGCTGCTTTTTCTAGGAGGAACAGCCCTGAGATACTGCAGTTTGCAATCTACCATAATGTTAACTACACCTTTTTTGTCTATTTTGACTATCATATCTTGTATCTCAAGCAGAGTTGATTTTGCATTTCTAGCATTAAACTTAAGAGCTTTCCAAGCAAATAGCAGTTACCACTGCAGGTGAATCAAAAGCATGGGCTAGCCTGCCATTGTGTCAAATCTGATAATTGGTTTTCACACATAAGCAGCTCTGGAAATCCAGACTACCAAGCCTGTTTGTCCTGTGTGCTTTCTATTAATGTACTGCTCATTTTCACTTCAGATAGTTTCTTAGCCCTCCTGGCTGAAATTCAGTGCCACAGGAAGCCCCTATCAAAGCCTTGCTCAAATTCTTCAAGTGCTGTGTTTAGTGGTGCACCAGTGAGTTGTATCCTGCGTGGCGTGATCTTCACCTTACTGTGAATAAATTCTCCAGGATTACAGATTTGCTAAGAGGTAGTGTTGGGAGTCTCTGTATTTATGGGCAGCCCTGTGGTGCCCAGCAGCATGACAATCATTTTCCCTCAGGATCCTTTCCCTGTCTGGGCTCTGTGCTGTCTGCCCGTGGTTGTAAGTGAAGATGTGGAGCAGTGCCAGAGGTGCTCTTGCCAGCAGGGTTACGGGGTCATTTTGGCTAGACCCCAGAAGAAGAGCGACAGATAAGGAATAGAGGAGGCTATAGCCCAATTTTGCAATTGCTCTGCCTTGGCTCAATGTCTAGCCATGGTCTCTGCACAGCTGTCAAGATCCAATCCATGGGAAGGGAGAGAGACTGCTTGGCTCACACTGCTGCAGTCCTCTCCTAGGCACTGCAAAAATAAACGAGGAAGTGCTGTTGAGCAGAAGCACTGCTCTGGGTGTCCTGGCAGGAGACAGCCTAGCACCTCTACTGCTTTCTTGGCTGGACATGTTGAGAGAACTCACCTGCCTGCTGCTCATTTGTGCTGCTGATAGATGCTGCTGGGACAGCTGATGGAAGAAGCAAACCTTTCCATCTCCACCCTCTCACATGAAGACAATGCAATTTAATATAAACATAAGCAGTCCTTTTCACTGCTTATTAAACAAAGCTGTTGACATATTGTGGATTAAACCATTAATATTCACATTTTCCCTTATATGGGGTCCACAGACACGATCTGTATATGGAATTAAGAGTGCATAGCTGTAGAACTGTGTCTTTACTAGCTAACTACTGTGCAGCATTTTCTGAATTCATGAGAAATCCTTCTACAATTCAGGAATTTTTTCTAGTAAGGGATTGCTGTTGTGACACTAGATTCTTTTCAGGTTTGACCGCATTGTGCTTAGATGAGACGATTATTGTTTTATTGGATTTTTTTTTGAATGAACACATCGAAGAAATGCCTTAACTCATCTGAAAATTAGAAGAGGAAAAACACACCCTATTTTACTGCCATGCTAATGTGAGCTCCACTGACAGTTCAATAGTTGATGGTGTTTTACAGTGCTTTTGTTTGGTGCTAAAAAAAAAGGTTTTTCTGATTTGTGCCTAAGTTACATGGAATACATATAAGAGCTAAAATTGAGTATATGTCTTGCAAAGGAGAATTAAAACTGGAAAGAAAATACACTAAATTATGGTGCGAGTGGGTTGTGGCAGTGACTTTCATCTATGCAAAATTTAAGATAAAAGATGAAAAATGCTAAAAGCTAAGTAACAGCTGGTGCTGGTAAACAGTATTTTTCTTCAAAGAGCCATAGGGATTTTAATGAATTTCAAAAGATCCATAAGTGAAAGAGATGATTTGGCTTGACTTGCAGATACTGCTGCCGAAGCAAAGAACTTCTACAAGTAAGTGTCCATAGCAGAGCCAAAATGAAATCTGATTCAGGTATTCCTGGTCTCTCTCCTTGTTCTCCGGTTGCTTGACTGTCATGGCAGACTGACACAAAATTGTCAGCAGGTTGTCCCTGATTTTTCTTTCTTTTAGCAGTTAGAAAATTTGGTTCTCTGCAACAGACAACGTTTGTACTTACAGATGCATGAAAGTGGTTTGTGCATGTCTGCTTGTGAATATATTTTATTTTTAGAAGCTGCAGAATTTTCCCCTGTTCTTACCATTTCCTGTGGTTTTACTCTGGAGCATGATGGATGAAGAAGACTATTTGTGTGATTAAGGTATGAGAATAGCAACTGTAGGTCTTGGGTTTACAGTTGCAAGTCAGATGTGATGGTCAGTTCCCGAAGTGTAGTATCAACAAGTGAACCTCTTAATCTAGAAAAGAATATTTGTCCTATTAGAAGTGTGTAGGAGAAGTGAGGCTGCATTAATATTTTAAAAGTCCTGTGGGATCCATGTAAGAAAGTGTCCCTAGAAGTGATATTAAATCAGTGAGAGTGTAGAAACAGTACATTCACCTGTAGTAAGCAGTGAGAGAATTAAGCTAAACAGGAACACGACGCACTGGAGTAAGTGTTGACACATGGAGTTAATTGAGAACAATTAGGTCTGTGCATAGACAAGATCTACATTGCCCGTTTGATGCATGGCATTATGTGAGTAAAGGGTGCAGGATTAGACCTTTTGTTTACAGATTTACCTAATGCTTCAAACTATTTGGATGAATGGTGTTACACAAATGTTAGTCATAATTATTATTTAATTATGACCGCATGTTTACTTTGAACATAGTCCTATGCTTAATATGTAGGAAAGCCAGGATAATTTGCAGCTTCAGTGTGTGAGCTGCTGTTTGCCAAGCAGCGTTTCCCTAATGGCTTCTCCTTCCACGGGATGAAAATGCCTCCCTGGACGGTGAAGTTACACCAGTTGTGGTATGTAATAGGCAAATAGCTTGCATAAGAATACCATCAGCTAGAACATTTTGGAATATGCATCTGAGATAGAATGCTAACTTATTAAAATTGATGCTATTAAATGTGCTGCTCGTATATAATTTCAAAATCCCTGAGATGCCAGTTTTTCATTCTGTTTCCATTGAGAGTGCAGAAAGCAAATTTCTTAGTATGATTCATAATATAGGATTGCTACAGAATTTCTGTAATTCTTGTGTTGCTACTTTAATTTGCATTTAAATATTTAAACTGTTATAAAATTGAAGATTCTTTAAACTTTATATTTTTTTCACTCTTAAGCAGAATGAAGTTGCTCCTTGTTTAACTCTGTTTTGAGGTTTTCCTTTGTTCAGGTCTTCCAGATTTCAGATACTGCGGAGACCCTAAGACAGTTTTATCAGTCTTGCCTTCACATATAGACAAGAAAGAGCTTAGTGGGGGTTTTCTGGTTGGGGTGGTGGGTTTTTGTTTTTGTTTTGTTTGTTTATTTGTTTTGGGGTGGGTTTTTTGTTTGTTTGTTTGTTTTTCTTTGTTTTGTTGTTTTTTGGGGTTTTTTTAGCTTTTCTTTAAAAAAAAAAAATATAAGACCCTTATAAGAAGTATAATTCTGAGGGGTGTATGGTATATCCTAGGTTGCAAGAGATGGGATGCTTTCTGTCCTAAGGTAGTGGAGAATATGAACCTTTTCCTTAGAAAGTTCTTACTGCTTTGAATGGAGATACCTCAGTTTTCCATGCCTGGCATTTTACAATGATTGTTGGTGCTACTGAGAGGGGGAAAAAGACCTCTCTTGAGCACAGGCTGTGCACATGGATGTGTGCAGGATCAACCTCATTAATTCAACAAATACTCGTCTTTTCGTTAACCCAATATGGGAATCTTCTGATTTCTGACTGAGTTACTGAATCCCATGTAGTAATTCCAACTTATATTTTTCTGATTGTTTAAGGCACTTGGTCTTCCCTGTGGGCCTCCCCTGACCTGTTTGCTCCTGCTCACCAATCTGTAGAAGATCTGTGAATCTCCTGGTGGAGACAGGCTTAAGGTGACATGACGCTTCCCAAGTGCACCAAAAAAGCCTGTATTTCCCTACTTCAGTTTTCCTCAGCACCTGTTTGCTTCAGTGACAAATGACTTATCCAGGACTTATTTAAAAAGCAAATTAAATAGTCGATCATTTTGAATAAGTGCATGTTTTCTAAAGGAAAAAAGGGAGACATGCTGATTCCTGCAGGAGAGAAGAAACTTTTTTTAAAGTCTAGGTGTTCAAAGTTTAAGTAAACTTTCTTTCACGTGGAAGACATTCTGTTCTACATGACTGTGTCTACCTGGAAACAAAGTATTTTGGTAGAATTAATTTATGTTTAATTTGAAAAAATTTCTGAAAGAAAGTTTGGTTTTAAAAAATTGTTTCAACTCTTCAATTTTTTATTTTGGTGTAGAAATGAACGTAAAAATAATTTGTAAATGCAGTTTCCTTGAGAGGGCTTGAATTTCTGCATTCCTTTCCTGTGTTTTTCCAGCCCAGCCATACGACTGAATCTTTGAATATTGTAGTGTCAACAGCTCCTTGTATTTTCACTTGATACAGTTGAGCAAAAATTCTGACATTCAGCTGAAATGTTTGAGGAGCCATTACCAGCATAATTCTGCTTCTTAAGTAAATCTCATCTCAGTGCTTGAAATCTAAATGGATTAATATTTTTAATGTCTTGTTTACAATGCTGCCTATGAAAGCCTGTATTTGTCTACTTGCCAACCTTCCTTCTTGGCCAGGAACCATTCTGGCGTGAATCTCAATGCTGGGCTCCCATCCATTTTCCTTGAGTCTCTCTCTGGTTCCCTCCCTTTTCCTCAGGGGCTCTCTGGAAGATTGTCAGAAAGCCTTTAATTTCTTGAGCAAGTCAGCTTTTTTTGACTCCTAAATATTTCTGTCCCAGCCCTGAATTTCAGAGTTTGCCAGCCAACCACAGATGGCTTGCCCCGGTGGTGTTACAAAAAAAATACATACATTCTCAGGTTTTTCTGAAAACAAACCTAAAAACAAACCAATGTTAGCTTTGTAAGTGGGCAGAAAAAGATGATTAAGAAAAAAGAATCATTGGGGGTGGGGGGTGTGACTTGACAGGGTGCCCAGCAGTCATGGTGGAGTAAAGGTGAGCTAGTAGGTAACTCCTAATGTAGATTCTATCCATTATAGCATCCTATACCATTTATACATTTTACCAGCAGAGGCATACTAGCTAGGAATGCCTCAAAATTTACTAAAATTAAAAAAAAAACCCACATATGACCAGTATGGTGGCACCAGTTTAGCTGTGATTGCTGACTGTCTTCAGGGATAGGGGGGTTCTTAGAGAGTCTGGGGTCTGGGTGAGTGTGGCATAAGCCCGAGTACTAAAGCAGCAAGCAGGTTATTAGAGAGTAGAAACCAGGGGTGTATGATATCAGACTACATTACAGTAAAATTATGCAGCTGTAGGCATGGTGAACCCTCTCTTCTGAGCAGGCCAGCAAATCCTCACTAGTGGTTATTTTGATATGTGATACTCTGATGCTAATCTAAGGAGTTGAATGCGAAACCAAAGAAACCTCAACAACAATGAGAGCCCTTAGCCGAGCAAGGAGCACTTGGCAGTTCCCTCTGCCTTCCTAGAAACAGAGAGTGAGCAGGAGCTCATGCAGTGACAGGGTGCAAGGTTCCCAGAGAGGCATGGCCAGGTGGGTCCTTGCCTGGTCCCCTGGTCAGGTACATAGGGAAGGAAGAGGTGGTGTCCCCACATTGCAGTACTGGCACTGGTAATCAAACAGCCCCCCAAGCAACAATTTCTGCTTGGTCTGGCTTGAGGTGGGGGTTTTCTGCCCAGCCTGGCATTAGAGGGGAGTGCAGTGGGGTGGCAGCCCTGGAGCAGAGCCTGGCCAGAGACATGTTTTGCCAGTCTGCCCCTGCCCTTGGAAGAATGGGAGCCGTTGCGACCCCGTGGTGGAGGAGAATCCACATTGCCCACTGCCAACATTACAGTGCTGGTCTGCCTCCTGCCTGTGCTCCCCCTCAGGAGCTGGGCTCCAGGCTCCTGGGGAAGGTCCCCTGCACTGGAGGTGAAGGTGTGAGTGAAAGGAGACAGCCAAAGGCCTGTGTGCCTGCCCATGAGGCACAGGCAGGGGCCAGCTACACCCCAGGAATGAGTGAGTTAATGCATGTGTGTGCATGTAAGATACTGATTTCCAAGGAGATGTTAATTTCTGGTTCTTAACATGCCATTTATTTTTGAAAACATGGTATTACTCAAAATGAGATAGGTTGATGAGACACAATAATCTTGACAATCTTTCATTACAGATATCTGAAGGAATATGAGCATTCTTAATGTTTTATAGACTAGTGTGTCTGGCTCTGAGAAATTATAAAAGAGGTATAAATAGCGGGGATAAATAAAAGGGAAATATGGATTTAATATGTGAAGCAGCCAAGTATTTGGCTACCCTTTGTCATTTATTGATCGTTCTCTCTGCTGTTCGCAAATTATTTGGAGTCAAGGATTCTCAGATTTTTTTTTAAATCTCGTCTGTCTGAGACACCAGGCTTACAAGATGAACGTGCAAACATGAGTGTGTGAGTCAGGAAACATGTCAGTGGAGGTGGCTGTATGAGCAAGGCTGTAGGTAAACAGAAATAAAGTTAATTGGCAGTTTTCTTGTATGCACGGGCAGCTGAAGTCCTTTTCACTGGAAGAAATTTTCTTTTCCCATTATCCTTCAACATTCTCTTGGAGGAATTGTCTCAAGGGAAGTGAGTGAGTCAGAAAATATGCCAAGTTCATGTCATGGCTGCTTCGGCATTTCTTTCTCTTGCTGGCCTCCAGGAGCTTTATTGGCAAGTGTTTTTAAAGGAAATATTGGCACAGGAAGGCCTTATTGTTTATGTCATGAAAGTCTCTTGGCTTCTTCTGCCTTGTTATTTTCTCCCTTAAATGGGGAAATTAGGAGTGGGGGGCACTGAGAAAGAAAAAGAGGAGAGAAGCAGAAACTATTGACGGTTGCTACCAAAACTCTTCCCCCTACATCAGGATGTATCTTGGTGAGTCCTCTCTTCGCTTTTTTTCTGTTGCTGCTTTTCAGGCTCTGCTACAGCCGGTAAATGGATTTCTAAATGCATAAGTTTCCTTTTTGTGCTTTTCAAGATGTGGCACTTAGAGCCTTTTTTGAAAGAAGCCAGCAGTTTTCTGCTGGGCTCTCCTCTGCCAGAACAGGGCAGGGAGAGGCAAACGCAGAGCCCAGACAGGGTCAGATCACTGCCGCCTTCTTACATGCGGATCACAGCTCTGTGATGGGCTGTGGAGGACATTTCATTAAATTCTTTTCAGTTCTGTGTAAGGTTTGCATACAAAATACAATGTGATTTACAGGAAAAAAATAAAATTGGGAAGTTCTGCAGAGCAGATGCAGCGGGTACAGATAGAAACAATAGTGAGATGATGCATGGTCAGAAATGTTGCTTGTTAAAAACCAAAGCAGAAAGCAATAGCATTCCTTCAAGTGTGTACACATTCTTAAAAAAAAAAAATGCAAACCAACAAACCAACCCCCTGCTTCTACCTAAACCTACTCATATGCACTCAGGCAATTTTGGCATAGCATAAAAGCACACAAAAAAAGAATTATGTCCAGTGCAGCAATAAAAATTGCTGTAACCTATTACCCTCAAATTAGGTGAGAGTTGGAAAGTCTCTGAGGATGCTATTAAAGAATTAAATATTAACATTTCAAAGACTGTTTCGGTATTTAATTTTTTTTGTTTGGAAAGTAAAAAGTTAACTCTCCTTGTGATACGTCATGGCAGAAATTCTGTTTCTAAACCAGGTTCATTTTTATCTATGATATTTGCCTCTCTGATACTTGTGTATGTAGCTCAAAGATCTAGCATAAAAAATTCTTTCAGGTTAACGTAACAAAGGTATGCATCGATGTACAAAAAAAGCATAACCCTATTTCTTCTGGATTTGTTACCACAGAAAAAGAAATTTAAAGCAAATGCCTATTTTTGTGAGTTAAACAGAGAAAATGACATCTAAACCACTTTTCTTTGTACCCATTTAAATTAAGGATTGTCTGTGGCGTTAAATATCTATTTCAAGGCTGTGATGCAGTTTTTGTGATGTCTCTTCAAACACTTAAGTATTTGTTGTTACATAGTAATTCTTTTTATTGTGGCATCTTACTTGCATTTTGGTGATGCCTTTTTGAAATGCTCTTTTTCAAAGGAAAGAGAGATGATTAATCTTGGCTCTTTAAACCTATATTGTTTCACTTTTCAACTCTTTCATGTTCTTTTGTTTTCTAACCTACCTATTTGTGGCGTCTGTGCAAAATTCTGTAGTGCATAGCAGTTTAATTTGTGGAAGCTTTTCCCTTCCCCGTCTACTTCCAATTCTGTACTTTGATTTGCTCAGACCTTGCTTTTACTTTCTTAAAACATGTATATACAGTTGAAGGTTAGTTCAAGGTTCTCGTGGAACATGCATCTCTAGACCTGAACATCTTAGAGCTTGTTATTTTTTCAGATTTGGGATCTTGCTCAGCCTGTTACAGGAAAAGTAACTGCCTGCCAACATTAGAATCCAGGGAACAGGAATCTGCATTTTGCTTGGAAAACATCTTTAGAAAAGGTGGCTGTGGCTTTTATATTCATGCCTTCAAGTGTTTTTACCAAGACTGAGCCATAAGAATTATATTGTAAAATAATAGTTTAAAAACCAGGAAAAAAATACCCCTTCTAGCAGCACTAGCACATTTGTTTATAATTTATTTGAATGAATATGAATCTGTAATAAAGTAATCACTTAAAAGGATGTCATAGATCCATATAGGATGTTGCAAGTGAGCCATTTTCACTATGTTGTAACTGTTATCTAGACTGAAACATAAGCTTTTTCTGTTTTTTCTGTGTGTACATATACCTGTATCTATGAATATGTTTGAATAGTTATATCAAAAGATAAGCACTGTAATAATACTTATGATAATATAACCATGGATTTTTCTTCTATGTTAGGAATCCTATATTTGTCAATTCAAGCACCTTTGTGCTGTGTTGTGACTTGTGTCATAACATGAGAAAAAACAAACCATAAAACTGGGTGTGATTAAATGTACTTTGGCCTGTGTCTGCTTTCCACTTTACCAGACAGCCAAAATTCTTTAGACATAGCAGTAAAAGCTCAGTATTAAATCATCAGCCCATACCTACTGCTCCAGTGTCAGGTACGCTCTGATAATATTGCTTTATCAGTGTGCTGGAGCACCAAGTGAAATCACCTGTTTCCTTAGGGACTTTCACTGGAGATGTCCTTCTCCTCTGTCCCCTGAAACTTTGAGGTCTCTTCTGAGCAAGGAAGCCCTCAAATTGGGCTACTCCATTGGTATTAGGCTTGTTGGTTTCCTTAGCAATGAACCCTAGGAAAGCTACCTTCTCCTTTTCAAGAGCTTTCTCCACTCTCACTCAGCTCCATTCATTCTTGTTGCATTGGATTGGATATGGTTAATAACAGATTTGTAAAAAAAAAAATAAAAATCCGTAATTCAGAACTTTTTATTTTCTGACGGCCGGACTGTCACATGTATGTAGAGAGCTGATCAGGATGAGTGCTCTCAAACCACAGCTACAGTTTAGTGCTTCAGCATGAAATGAATGGGAACAGGGAGTCAATTATAATTTAGGATTGTGTTGTTCATTATGCAGGCTAAACAGCCAGGCTTAACAGGAAGAGCTCAAAATTCCCAGGTCTGCCCAGTTCTTCAGGGGAGGCAATGATTTGGGTAAAAATTATGATCCAGTTATAATCTACTTGAACTTCCAGAAGTTATTAATAGGGTTCTTTCCTGAAGGCTTATGAAGAATTAAAGCTGCTGTGCACTAAAAGTGAAACTTGTAGTGAATTAATACCAGGTTAAAAGTTAGTAAGCAATAGGGAGTAAATCATGGAGTTTTACAGTGGGGAAATCCTGTAAGGCATCAATCCAATATAAGGAAAAAGGGGTTATTATTGAAATAATAAAGCCTGGTGCTGGTGCTTGAGTCAACTGGGAAGAGTTGTACAAGGACTTGACAGTATTGAGTGTGACTGAGCAATTTGATGGCAGAGGAAATTCAGTCACAATAAATGTTTATATTTTTAAAAGTAGAAGAATTGCAGTTCTGATGGACTTATGGCTACTTAGGAAAAAAGTGCTGGTGTCTAATAGATTTTTTATAAAGGTAACAGCTGAACGTCTATCATATGTCAAAAGCAAACATTGAGAATTTTTAGGAAGGGGACAGAGAAAAATGTCATATTCTCCATGTTTCACTCTACACAGGACTGTATCCAAGTAACATGGTCTTTTTTCTGACCTGTCAGATTTTCATGTCTGTAGTGTTAAAACATGTATAACAGCACAGTAATTTTCATCCTCAGATGCATCTTTTTCTGACATGATCTAAAACCCTATAATTGGAAGAACAAGTGAGGATAGACTGATGCCTACCAATGTTGTAACACTTTGATAGAAGCATCTAGCTGTTTCTTGCTGGTACTTATGAAAGGAAAACAACAAGAGCATAACTAAAAAATAAGAAGAGTTAAGCCTGTATGAAATTTCAAGCTGGGAAAAATTACAAATTACAGGCCTGTCTTCCATAATATTTTATTCCAGAATGGGTTAGTCTCAAAGGACTTTTTGAGTGTGTGGATTCAGATGTATGTACATATAATTGCTGTACCTATCAAATCCTCTATTTATTCCAGAGCAATTTTACCCAGCAAAACTTATGCCTGTTAGGTACTAAGCACCAGTATCATGGCTATAAATATGCAAAATTAACCAGTTTGCCAGGTACTTTCCAGGTGCAATAACTGCTACATATTTTGTATATATTTCAGTTGTTCTCTTGGTTATAAACTTGCACATGAATTGTGGGATGCATACTGCATGTAATGATTTCTACTTTTCCCTCCCCATCCTGAAGGTCTCAGATATTAGAGAGAAGAAAAATATTCTAATCATGCATTCATGAAAGTCATTGGGCTTTGGATCATTTACTTACAGTTCTGTATAATCTTAAAATTTCACAATTTCTGACAAAAAAAAAAAAAAAATTACAAAATTCTTTGTCACCTACAAAAGGCCTGAGATCATACTGACCAGACTGTTCTTCAGAATTATATAGGTGTATTCAAACTGCTTAAAAGCTTATTATCATTGATTCCCTGATTAAAACAAATGCTAATGTTGTTCTAAGTTTCATCTAATATATATAGAAATAAAAAGTAATTTTACAATTTACATGAATTTCAATAGAAAAAGATTAAAATTAAAAGCAGAAAACCCAATGGATAATCAAATGTCTTTTTTCACAGAAAAAGTAATGCAACGATTTCTACTGTATAAATAGATTCTGCATAATGACAGAAAATGTTATTTCTACATTGCTTAATTTCTCATTTTTCTCCCTGACATTTTGAATCCTGCATTAGTCTGTAGAGCAGATTCAAAATATCAGAGGTAAAACAAAAAGCCAAACTTTGTCTTCAGGATGTAGTTTCACTAACTTGATTGGGCATTACTCAGAGCAGATCCATTTTTAGCATATTGCAATTTGCATACTGACCTTTTCTGCACCGTGAATGAAAATTGATGTTGTGATGTATTAGGCCTGTAAAATAACGCTTAAGATACCATTTAAATTTATTTTTTGGTGAACAGTAATGACATCTACTCTATTACAATAATCAAAATGTCCATTACAATAATAAAATAAATCTAGATTGCTTCCAGATAGCTGAAAAAGATGATCTTACAAAGCTAAGTTTTGTTTTCAGAAATGCTCAATGACATTTTCTGTCTTTGGTAGCTCTCAGTAAAGTGCAGAACTGTTGAAAGTTTAACAATCCTATGCAGGATGGATGTAGACATCTGGTCTGAAATGGGGGAATGTGTACATTTCCATGTGTGCATATGCTGATGATAATAGTTTGGAAAAATGTCACCTCAAAATATGAGAGAGAGCAGCTACTCCAGGTGAGCTGCGTAAATGGATACTTTTATTTCTCTTCCAGTGTGATCGCTGCATAGTTTAATATAAACTGAAAGCAGACTTACTTCAGGAAGAATAATCTGGAGTAATGTGTAGATTGCTCTAAGTAATGACTGCAAAATATGTGCATAATTATTTTGACCTGCTGAGGTCTCAGGTGGAGCACCTGCTCCAGTTTAGTATTGTAGGAGACAGTGAGCAACAGGAGACAGTCTAGACAGGAGTATCAAGAAATACCAAAGGTATGAGAAGCTTGAGTTCCAAGTAAGGTTTTAGCAAAGCACAGCTGCTTAATTTTGTGAAAAGGCGTTTGGGAAGACCAGGAAAACAGTTCTCATGAAATGGGCATAAGTTAGCTGTAAAGAGGAGCCAGCATTGCTTGTGGATCTAGCAGGACACTGAGAGTTGTGTCTGCAGTAAGAGAGCCCTATACTGGGAAAAACACTCAAAAGAAAGGAAGAGATGTGCAATATAAGATGTTGCCTAGGGTAGGGTGTGGTGTTTGAAGTTGGCATAAATGGGACTGGGTTTGCAGGAGAGATCTACCAGCTGGCTGATCTCCCTTAGTCACAAGTGGTGAGGTGCTCACTTTGTCTCAGGTGAGACATGCTATAGCAGTCTCAGTAGATAGCCTCTAATATACCAGAATTTATATAAACCCCTATAAGATGAAAACCCTTTCGATCATTGCTTTCCTTCACTACTTCACCTTGCACTTATGCAAATCCTGCTCACAAATTACAGCAGTGTCTGTATAGACAGATGAAGTAAATCCATTGCTGGACTGGAGCTGATCCTGTACTGAAAGAACAAACTTTAAACTTGTTGAAATGCTAAAAGCCTGTTGAATGCTGCAGCTAGTTTATTAATGCATGGCTTAAGGATATTTCATTACTATACAGAAATTGGGAAAATAGATGCAGATTGTACTGTTTCAAAGGGGTAATTTGGTGTTTAAATTTTATCTATGTGTCTTGAAAAAAAGGAAGCAAGCTTTCCATTCTTCACACTCCAGCGTTCATTCTGAATGACGTTGAATGTACAGCCTACTGTGGCACCTCCTTTAATTAGCACTTGCTGCTTTTCTTCTTCTGAAGACAATTGTGATAGTGGCAGACTTCATGTCTTTATTACCAGCAAGATGGGAAAGGCTCCTGTAACTTCTGTAATGATGGGCTGAGACAGTCTGGGTGCCCGTAGCTCCTAATGAGCAGCGCATGACACAGTGCAGAGTATTGGCAGGATTAACGAGCCCAGATTTCCTTACCAGCACACTGCCTTGTCATAGCAGCATAGAGAAGGAGAGAGAGCATTAGCACATAGTCTGCAATATCCCTTTGTACTAGTAGGAAAATCCTGTGCAAACAGCCACAGGAATAGATGTGAAAAAAACTTCAGGTTTCTATTTGCAAATCAAGATTTGTGCAAATGGTTGGGGACTGATCATTGTTACCAGACTAAAGCCCTGAAGGGGGAATCTGCCATTGACCTTGTTCTGGGAAAATACTCCCATATAGGACAAAATATCAGAATACGCTTCCCTGCAAAACTGTTCTCACTTCTCTTGGTAATATCAAAGGGTATTTTTATTTTGTTGAAGTCCTTGTCAGTAATTTTCTGACATCTTTAACAACCTACTTCATTTTAGCAAGAAAACATTATCACATAAGCCCCCTGAACTAAATAATACTAATTCTGATGTTTTCTAATCAATAGATTCCTCTTAAGTTTTTCTCTGTACTCGTGAAATTTCTTTTTAAATGCTTTAGTTTGGAAAGCTAATGACACTTGCAATAGTTTCTGACTAAGACTTTGCAAATACCTGATTTTCATCTGAAGTTTCTGATTTTGCGATACAGACAGTTCTAAGGAAGTGTAATCTTTTCGCTAATCTTGAGTGTGAGGACACAGAGAGACTCATTTGAATTGAATCACATGTTATAACCATTCAACTCATCATTTGGCATCTAAAATGCTTAAAAAAACCCACTGATTTCTTATATTTCCTGACTCTTAAGGAAGACCAGAATGATGAATTGTTAGGAGTCTGTATTGAATTAGGATGAAAGAAGACTAACAAACAGAGTATGTGCTTTAACCTAACTTTCTTCAAGGAGATGAACACCTGCACACTGGAGAGACCAGAAACTTAATTTGAGATCAAAAAGCTAAGTGCAGTACAGGACTCCTGTGTAGGCAAATACATGAAGGTTTTGCTTTGTGACACCTATTTGTCAGAATCTGAAGGTTATTTCAGCCTTAATTCTTCGTGTTCCTTATTGCACTTATACACAAACCCCTTCCAGCTGCCCATAATGAGAGATGCTTTGGAAAGGAATGGAAGCAAAGTCTTGCCCCTAAGTTGGTGAGTTGGGGCTGACAGTGCTCAGTTCTGGAGCCAGGCAAGTTTTATCCCTGCCTGTCTCCCAAAACTAGGAGGAAATGCCTGATACACAATAGAGCAGTTTGGCAGCGCTGAGGCCTTCCTATTTCTGTCTCTCATCTTGTTTGATTTGACCTCTGACTGTGAGCTTCCTTGCTAGGTAGAATTAGCTAGAATGTAGGTCTCTCAGCATCCCTGCTGAAGCTGTTTCTCTTTTTATATAAAATATTTAAATATTCCCTGAAAATGCAGAAGGAAAATAATCACTCTTTTCTGGGAGAAATCTGTGTAGCACGGAACTGAAATCAGTCTGGAGTTCTTTTACATGGGTTTAGAAAACAAAACAAAACAAAACAAAATATCCACCAGCTGTGAAAAAGTAGAGAGACGCAAGTATTCCCAGCATCAAGGGAGGGCTCATTTGGTGAGTATGTAAAAGTGTAGATTTCTTCAGATGATTTACATGATAGTACTAATTTTGTAAGACAGAAGATTATTTCAGAAATCGGTTGTCCAGCTCCAGAGTAGCTGATACTTATAAACAATGGGTACTCATACTCTGGTGAAATTTCATCTGAAAGCCTTGATCTGAGGCCGTGCATCTGAGTTGTGAGACAGTGCACCAGTGAGGGCTGTGGAATTGCAAATGAGCACTGCGCTCCTCTTCTCCAGGGTGGTGTAGGCAGATTTCTGCTCCAGGCTGCTGCCTACCTTGCCTGCTGCCTTGAGCTATCTCTGCTTTTCCATGAAAGAATATAAGCAGTGGGTAGAGAAAAATTCTCTCAAGTGAAATGGGAATGGGATCAGGATCAGACTGCTTGTTGTTTCTTTGGTTTTGCAAAGTCAAAGTGTTTCAGGTGAATGTCGTCTTTATTCAACCACGTGAAACAGGGAACTGACGATCACTGTAAAGAGGGTTTCACTTGAGATCATTCTTGTGTACAGCTGCCAAATGTTATATCTGGGCCTCAAATAAAATCTTGAGTTTTATATCAAAGACCAGGAGAACTGTGATTACTGCTGCCTAAGAATTATGGAAAGTCATCCACCCATATATCCATTATGATTTTGTAAAAATAAGATTTGGGCAAGTTCTTTCCATCTGATTTAATTATTTTAAATTTTGTTGGGAATTTCAATAGCTTGTAATTAAGAAAAAAAAAGTTTTACCTGCATGTCAGAAGTTTTCCCCACTGAGCAGTAACAACAAAAAAAGGCATACAGGTTACTTTGTTTCTAACCTTTTAAGTGTGATTTTTGACACTGCATGTAGGTTGATCTATTTCCAAACTCTTGGCTATTTCAGTGATGAACATATTCTAATAAATAGAACTTTTTGTTTAGCAGCTTAAAATCTTCTTCCTATTAAAAAAACACACTATGTATAAAATACCGGTCTTCCTGAGAGAACATTAATAAAGAATGGATGATACTGTTAAATATTCTAGTAGCTAAACCAAGCAAGAAATATGCTGGCAATGACTAAGATCCCAAATCTCAGATTCCTCCTAGGAGTGCCTAGATTCTCCAGTATTATGCTGCTCTTTGTTTAATTGTTTGCATTTTGTAGCATTGAACAGTGCTTTTGCTCAGTTGAAAATGTGCTGTGAATGCAAGTGGACATTTTTCAGTGGTTATTCAGTAGACATTCAGTCACTGTATCTGAAAAATGGAATAGATTTTAATAAAAAACCCTTGTAATTAATAAGAATACAATTAGTCATGTTTCTGGGTTTATATCTACTGTAGGTGTCTTGGTGTGGAGGCAATCAGATTTCTTTCTGCAGTCTGGTCTCTAAATTTTATTTAGTCTTCTCCTTAATGAACAAGCCCCTTTTTCCTCTTTATGTCTAGGTCCCTTTGAGAGTTGTAGAGTTCCCCTTTGTTTTTGAGGACAATGACTCTGATATATGATTTCTTTTTGCTCTGTGGCATCTCACTTCAGAATTTGAACTAAACTTCAGAAGTACAGCTGGCACCCAAAGACAGAACATCTGTCTGCTGGAAAACAAAGCCTTAGTTATTTCAACATCAGTAATTTACACTCTGAGTGGGGGTACTTGGATTTGATATTTGTGAGGATAATACACTATATACTCCTTTTAAGCATAATTTGTGCAGTATCTAAAGGCAGTAATACTTATAGGAAAATTTTGTCTGCATGAAACAGACTGCAGAAAGATCTAAAGGTTATTTTAGAAAAGCACCAGGGAAAAAAACAATTTGGAAGGAAGAGACTTTTGCCTGGTTTTCTAGCTAAGTCCCTATTGTCTCCAAAATAATGCTTTCAATGTAAGAATGCAATAATTTCATGTAGCATTTTTGCGAACAAATAGGCAATTCAGTTTCATTACCTGCTCTTCCACTTACTGAATTTGAAGACATTAACTCCTTCTTTGGGACTAGGCAAGCAGTGAAATGCCTTCAGATGATTTTTCCAGCATGCATATGTTGTGCAGAGACATCTAAAAATAATCATCCCCTCCTAGCTGGTGAAATTATCCTGGCAAAGCCCCTAATACATACGATGCTATGCCAATGGAAAAGTGCCGCCGCCTTTATCAATTTAGCTGATGCCATTTCGGGGAGATGACGCAGCGTTGGTGGGAGAGGGTTTCCTTCTGCTGGTGTGCATGTGAGGAGAAGGTCAGGAAGAGGCTGGTGCTGTCAGGCTTGGTACATGCACCACCATGACAACACCAAATCCTCAATCCACCCGCCTTGGATGTTCCCCTGTGCCCATCCCACTCAGTCCTCCCGAGTGCGCCAGCAGGTCAGCACACATGATGTGCTCAGAACAACAGGCTTGGTTGGTTGTTCCAATTCGGGACAACAGGCTGCAGTACTCAAGTGCACCCCCAGTGCAAAAGTCATTACCCCCTAGCAGCCCTGGTTAACATCATTTGCATCTGCTGTCACTACTGCCATTTCTTGACCCTCCTATTTGCTGCCCTTCTACCTCTTTTCTCCACTGCAGTCTCCTCCCCAGTAAACAACCCAGCCTTAATTGCTTTTTTCCCACCTTGATCCCATTTTTCCCCCATCCATCTCAGCCTTTTAAACCTGGCCTCAGGTGACAGGATTGGTCCTGATGGCCCTGTGTGGCTGTACACCCCAGCAGGTCCTCTGCCCTCCCCTCTCCCTGTCTGTGGCACTCAGCCATCTCTTGCCAAGCTCCCATTCATCCAACAGAGAAAACATTGAAACCTATATAAAGGGTGCAGGAGTGTAAGTCCCAGTAGACTTTATTGAGCCTGCTCAGTGGAAATGAGTGAAAATGAAGAAGTACAGAATTTGGCATGAGAAGTTTTTCTTTGTGTCCTAATCCCTTGCTGGAGGAACATGGTACAAAATAGCTGACATCAGTAGAAATACTCCCTTGGCTTCATGGGCCTTCCAGGAGACCCTTATCTTTTCTCTTGCTATCTTAATTCTGGCAGGATGACTAATATAGACAGATATCCTAAAGCTGACAATTACATCTTGAATCTGTCATAAAGGCTCAAATAGAATACTTATTTCTACATCTGAGCAGATTATTCCTTAATTATAGGCCGTTATTCTACAAAAAAGTGTAGGGATGAATGAAATGAAATTAAAATGAAGAAATACTTGTAAAATGTAGCAAAAAGGATATATGATTGAATAAAAGATAACTCTAAGAGAGATACTTATTTTGGCTATAGCTGTTGACCACAATACCTGAGAAATAAAGCCTAGTGTGGTTATGAAATTCCAGCAAATTGATGGATTGTAGTGATGTCAGTTTGTTCAGGAGAGATATCTGTGTTACAAAGGCATTTCTAATGATCCAGTACTGTCAAACTGCAGCACTAAGAAGCTGTGAATCAGGTCATTACTGCCAACTCTGCTATTTCATTCTGAATTTTTAAGACTTTTTTTTCATTTTATTGTCTCTATGTAATCAAGGACAGCATTTTATAGTCCACTATTCCCTGTAGCTTCTGTGCCAGTCCTGAAAATGCTGATAGTATACCAGTCTCCTTTTTGAGAGACGTACAAAGATTTTTTTTTAAAAAAGCCTGGTTTAAAAACACATCCTGTTTCTTAAGTCTTTTTTTTTCTATAATTTGGATAGGATACCTCAAAGAAAATTCTATTTTTAAGTCATTATAAATAACTTCTTATGTAAGGTTCTCCAACAACTTCACAGATACTAAAAAATAAGCCCTCTCTAGAAGCTAGTACATTTTGTGCTTCCCATATAAGCAAACTGCTTTGTCATTTAGACCAAAGTCTCTTAGTGGACAGAAGCGCATGAAAATAAATCTGGGGATCCTGTTCTGATAAAGTTTTCCCACAGCTGGTTGCAGATACCTTCCGTGAACAATATGAGGTGTTCTCTCATTCTGTCAATATATTTGGTTTTTTTCTAATTAATCTGTTTTTCATAGTAGAGATACTCCATTTTGAATTGCACAAAGTAACAGAATCCTTCATGCTGTATTTTTTTTCCACAGAAATTTTGCTATGAGCTTTTGCAATCTTCACATATTGTATCTTGGCACGAAACACTACCTCTGCTTATGGTTTGCATCATTAACTATCAGATTGGCTGCTCACTGTGTTTATAGGATACAAGAAATAGCCTGTTAAATCTGGCTGGTTGGTAAAACTGATGGTAGTTGAATCATTCTGCTCCTGTGTTCTCACATCGTACAGAGAACAGAATCCCATAAAACTAATAAGCTGTAAAATAGAATTAAAGTCAACGGCAAAGAATATGCCCGAGTGTTGTAAATAAATTGAGAATAGCTTTCCTGAAGTCGGAAAAAGTAAACACTGAGGGAAGACTGGAAATGCATTCTGTAAAGCTGTTTTGAAGTATGCATGCCAAGCATATATGATATTATTAATAGCAGTTCTGATGGTTTATCTGTAGATCTTACTGGCATACTGTTGGAACTGAAGGGAGTATTATCATCTCCACCTTATGGATAAGGAAGCTGGATTACCGTAAGAATAAATTTTCAACACAGAACATGAGGCAGTGCTGACTCCAATTCCTGTTGCAACTCCCCAACTTTAATTATTTTTCTGTGAGCTTCATTTGTTTCTCTTCTTTATACGGAACTTGTTCTTTCAGCACAAGGTAATTTGGATAACATTGAATGTAGATTAGATCCATCTATTAATACTTATGAAACTTATTAACTCTAAAATTGCTGTGATAGATTAGCTCCTTCCCATCACTGGATGGGAAAATGCCCACATCTTTAATTTAGACTGCTGTGTTGCTTTTCACACTTAATATTTTTCTGTTTGAGACACTATGAAAAGCAACAGGAAAAGAATGTCTCTGATGCTTATTTGAGCATGTTTCCAGATAAGCCTGGTGGGAAGTATGTGGAATATCACTTCTAAGATCATGTATTTTCACTGTCCTTTTTAATATCTATGTGGTGCTACTGAGATAAATCATGGAAAGCCTCAGTATGAGCTGAGGCATGTATGAAATCATCATACATGGTTGATTTCCCATTCTGCTTCTACTGATTGATGGGAATAGCATAAAAACTATCTCTGAGTGTCTGGCTAAAATCAAATTGCGTATTAGTTAAATAGAAATGGTTAAATAAATGGAGGACTGAAATCTACTGAAAAAGTAGCGATTTCAATTTTGTCTTGTGTTTGAGACTTGTTTTGCTTATGGCTTTACCCTTGACTCTCTTTGGCTTCCTTACTGTCTTTATTTTCAGGGCAACCTTTCCTGAGATAAGCAGCGAAAATTCATCTGGTAACTTGACTTGGGGTAATCCTCACATTTGTATCTTCCATCACTTACTACTGCAGTGTGTTTATGTAGAGCTTTTACCAGAAAACTCTTCAGTTCTTTGGAACTGTTCAGTGTGCTGTACCTCTGGGAGCACTCCCTGCTTTATCACTGTCTTGCCCCTGGCACTCCATGCCAGGTGGGATTCAGCATCTTCCTCCTAATTTTTGAAATCATCCCTGCTGGGTATCTTAAAACAAAGTTTTCCTTGAATGGTGATTGCCCCTGCTTGAAGCTGTGCTCTTCAAGGATCTGTTTGTTTGTCAGGCAGCAGATGCTCAGGAGCAGCACACAGAGATGGAGTCATCAGGGCCAGGACTTTGGCATTTGGTAGTGGAATCCATCAGGAATGAAATGCAACATCCAGTTTTCCTGTTGCACAGTTACACAAACAAGATGTGAAATTAGAACAGGAGAGATTAATTGGAAAATTGGAAAGTAGGAGTAAGGAGAGAATTATGTATTCAAAGAAAAGCTTGGCTCACCCCACTGACTCGGGAGAGCAAAGAAACTCGGATTGATTCCTTGGTGTTACCTCAGTCATATAGCCATTATGAAACACTGTAGTAATGAGAGTTTAGTGACCTTAATAAATGAGGTGGATACAATTTCTGCATGTGATTTTTGGTGTGCTTTCTGGGGAAAGTGTTATCTGCTCATACAAGGGTTTTGCCTCAGACACTGGGAGGATGCTGCTTCCATACTGACCTCCCTCTGCCCTTTCAAGACCCCTACTTTTACTGCTTTGATAAATACGTGCTCCAAGTCATAAACAGGTTGAATGCAGGCAGTAGTGAAACTGGAAAGATATGAGCCAACTACTGACAAACCAGGCAAAGCAAATCAGCTTCAGATGTGCAACTCAGAACCCAGGGGAAGCAGGCAGTGCTGAACAGGGCCTTACAATTTAATTTCCCCTGCTCGATTTCTCCGTGCTTTCCTTCCAGAGGCTTGGACTCCTTGTGTCTTGTCTCCAGCATGGATCTATGCCTCTGTGCACCTATGAACAGGCCACCCTTAAAGCTGTTGTTTCTTTCAGTGGTTTGGCTTTCTCTGTCAGTCTAAGCTTCTAGAACACCTCCCCAAAGCCTCATCATCTCAGGACAGGTCAATATGGATCATTTCATGGTAGTTCATATAATATTAAAGCATGTTCAGAATCAGCTGTTAGAAATATCTTTCTGAGTCTTACTGCACTTCTATTGCTGCATCTTTGATTCTTTACCTTTTATAAGCAAATGTGAGCTTTCTGATTGTATTCTCGCTCTCTGTACAGCAGATACATCTATTTGTGGAGCTTCTCATGGCTTCTCTCTGACAGGCTTTGCTGTCCCTGAAGGCCATCCAAAAGCTCCTCACTGAAAAATTAAAAGTCTCCCGTTCTAGTTTACATCATTCTGCAGCGTCTCTTATTCCTCCTCTGTGGCTGTGAGCTGTCTCACAGTGGAAGCATTATCACAGCAAATGCAGGGATGGGGTGTTCTGCCAAGGAGTGGCACAAAGACTGGGAGGAACAAGGTGGGCTTCCCAGGCATGCTGCCTTTGGAGGTGTGGAGCTACTGAGATCAGCGAGGAGGCATCAGGGTGAATGCAGTAGTAGAAATCTGGCAACAACAAAATGCTGCACCAGAATCTTCCAGCCATGACTTGGTAGCCTGTAGGTGAAGGTAAAATACATAGATGACATAGCAAGCTGAACAGGTCAGTTGCAGCTTCCTCACTGCTCAGAAAGATTGTCTTTTGGATGGGTTACTGTAGGTCTTATTCAGGTGTGCTCCATAAGCTACTTTATTTATTCTATTCTTTTATTCATTTTACTTCTGATTTCATACACTTACTTTTTTCTGGTAGAAACAGGGAAGAAAACATTTAAAGTCTAGTTTGGTCTTGGATTTTAGTGTTGCTCACAGATTTTCAGAACAAAGTTTATGTGGCAAGTTCAGCTAGCTAACTCTGTCACCTAAGTTATTCCCGTGTGTGGTCTTTATTATTTATTTGACCTACTGTTATGTTTAGGTAACTTAGCAGTGATGTGGACTTGGGTTCTTGCTGGAAATTTATTCTTGTGTCTCAGTAGGACAGGTGCATGGCTTTACTTAATGCTAAAGGGAAAACTGACCTCTTCATACTGTCATTCTCCAGAACATACAACTAGCACTTTCTAGAGCCTTTCTTCAGTGTATAAAGATCTAGACACAAAAAAGACCTAAAATGAATTACATTGTCTTTAGGGGTTTTTTTTTCCACAGTGCAAGACTTGCAATCTTCAAAGGTGTTTCAGAAAGCTTGAAAGCTTCAGAAATAATTTAACAATTAAAAGGTAATATCAATTCACAGAGTTATAAATACCCTAGTTTTTTACAAAAGACATCAACCCATTCTGTGTTCCTCTGGTGCACCATTTTATGAGACAGGGTGAACCTCATCTCCTTCCCCTTGCCTCCGAGCAGCTGTGGTCTCCTGCCACTTGGTGCCAGCTGTGGTGGTCACCAGCCACCTCACAGGAATAATTCAACTCACTAACCCAGCACAAAACCCAGCAAAAAGTGGGTATTTTCTGCAGGGTCAGTGAAGCGAGTCAGGTCATGCAAGGGGTAGAAGGGGGCTGTGCTACAGAGAACAAAATCTTTTATGTCTGTCCTCATTAGACATTATGTCTATCCTTAAAGCTATCACCAGTTTTTATAGTGTTTTGCATGAAGATTTTTAATGGGTTGACTGTTAGCCTCGTACTTAAAACTCCCTGGGCCCCATGTGTTAGGCCTTCTTTATTGTCTTTATTTTGAAATTCAGCTATTAATATTTAGCTGTGTTGCATTTCAAAGAGTTGTGCTAAGCAGCAAAGTAAGCACTGTGGTATTGGCATTTTCTAGAACTATTAGCATAATTGTTCCTTTATTAAAAATTATTAAAAGCAACAAAATAATGCCTGATGTGATCTACATACTAGGAATAAAAAATGCCCTCCTGTATTTGCAGTAAACTTTCATCCATTAAAAATATGCCACTAGGCATTAAAATCAAATCACCTAAGGAAAGCAGCTTAACTCCTCTTTATCTTCAGCAACTTCAGCAGTTTTACAGAGCCACCTGTAACTCAGAATGGTTCAACAGCTCCCCACTCATGACCCCGTACAGCCATACCAGGAGCTAAATAAACCCTACTTACTAGCAATTAAAGTGATTTAATTTAAAACACACTGACAGATGCATAATGGGTTAATTAGAAAATAAGTAATTAGCAAATAGGATGGAAAAGGTTAAAAGGTTGTGTACTTTTGTTGTTTGCTTGGGAGAGATAGCGAAATCATCAGCGATTAAACTTTTTCTTTTAATTTCTGGGCTTAATTCTATTATTGTTAGCTGTAAATGAGGCAGCAAGCAAGAAGAGAGGGCTAAAAAAATAAGAAATCACTGTTTTATCAGACATACTGAAAGGCCATTGTTAACACTTAGGCTATGTGATTTATTTCCAGTCTGCACACAAAAGTAGGCACGTATCTATGATGTTTGTACTTAATATCATCTTCTGAGAAGTAGTTGTCCTCTCGTCTCTGCACTGGGCCCCCAGTGAAGTCAGGAAAAAAGGGAATAAGATGTGATAGAGATTAGGAACACCTCTTAGGAAACTCTGCCTGCCTTAAAGATTAAATCAGTGAATTATTTAGTTGGGAATATGCCATAGTGTGTTTGCTCTCAAAAAAAAAAAANTTTGAATACAGTAACTTCTGAGCTGTGAAAATCCTCAGCTGAAATCCAGTTAACTACATGCAGTGCTGGTTAAACAGACAAAGCCACTACAGAGGGTACGAGCAATTTTCTGTTTAAAAAAAGAGTGAAATAAGAGCTTCTGCTTAATTTTCACAAGTATTATTCTTTCTCTCCATGACTTTTGTCTGCCCAAAACCAGAAGCAAATGGGCATTTAGATAGTTTTAATACAGTCATATTTTATGACCACTAGCTTATTGACAGGTAACTTGAAACTCTTTATTTATTTATAATAATTATAAATGTATTTATATATCTATGAAACATGTGGTTTGCATTTTGAAATTTCAGAGAGAATGTTTGCAGAAAACTCTCTCCACTTTGAGCCTAATTTTTACTGAAGTAATTGAATTTTTTCTTTTGAAAAATAAGCTTTTTGGTGAACCTCAGAAATAGCAATATGAAGTTTTCCGTTTCAAAATATCAATTAAAACCAGGCATGATTTTTTTCTTTTTAAATATAGCTGCCTGCTAACCTAATTATATGTCCACCAGTAACCATTAGCATAATTTGACCAAATTTCCCATAGCAGTCACATTCTTCCATCATTCCTTGCTCTCCATTGAGCATGGCTATCCTGTGTTCACTTCCTTGTCGCTTCACCAATCCATAGTTAACTCTCAGCAGATATCTGAGAGTTATCTGAGCCCCATAATCATTTAACTTTACATGTTTGGCCCTCCCTTTCTATTACTCATACTTTTTTTTGTGTGTCTCTGGTGTGCTTTCAGAGTGCCTTCAGGGATGTTTTCTGCTTTACTGGTTGACATACAGCCTGAACCTACACATCCAGAGATGCACGGTCCTCTTTTGGTGTGTGTCACACTGTCATCAACCCTCTGATGCCCTTTTCCCTTGAGCCACTTCTGCAGTGGCAGGAAAAGGCTCCAGGTCTGCCAGTTTGACTTATAGAAAGGATCTTGCACGGATTGTACCTAGACTGTATTCACTCACCATAGTTCTTGCTGGCTAGGAATATAGATTTCAGAAAAAAAAATAATTTCTTGTTCTGGTCCCTTACTTTGATTTTGTTGAAAATCAACTCCTTCAATTTTTTTTTCCAATTATAATTGAGTTTAAGTCATATGTTTCAGGTCTGGAATCTGTGTTGAACATTTCAGAATTCAATGGTTTGGCAATTTAGCTATCAGCTTTTAAGAAAAATAGAATCAATTTTGGAAACTCATCAAGTCACACAACAGACAAAACCCATGAGGCTAAATCCATAGCTGTAAAAGCATCTCTGGTTTTGTTTTCCAAGGTTTTCTGAAAAGTTCTGTATATTTGCACACTGTAACTCAAAGCCTGCAATATAGATAACAATTTTTCATTTAGATTTTTTTTTTCATTTTAGAATTTATTTTTTCAGCTAAGGGGTGACTTTCTGAAGCTCTGGTTAAGAAAAGCAGAAAGCCCAAAGCTGAATTAATTTTGCTGTTCATGTCTGCATCCCTGAAAATAGCTCAAACAAATGCCAGTACCAATCTTTAGGGTAGTACTTATCCCTATTCAGAGTGACATTTGTAGATTAGAACATACTCATTTCTGCTTCACTGATTTTTTAGGCACAGTATATATAAGATGCATTGACAAAATGCATTCGTGTTAACAAGACTCATCCAGGTACCTCCCCTCTTGACATTTAGAAAATATTCTTTTTCCTTACCTATTCCATCATAAGGGGGGAAATTCACCAGTTTCAATGAGTCTTTGAAATTTATTATCTTTGGAATTAATGAACATCAGTCAGTTGCAGAGTAGATAAGTAATTCAAGACAATCTTCAGCTAGTACACACTTCTAAGTGAGTAATAAGAGAAAATAGCATTGAAGATAAACTGTCCCTTGTTGAAATTTCAGAGAGAGCTAATGTTTCCTGAGTCGACAGAATGAAACAGACAAACAAGGAAAGTTTTATGTCGAAGCTGTTGTCTGAATGGAACACCCATGTGCTGGAGAAAGAACACAAAAGCCATGAAGTATCTCATAAACCCACAAAATTATCACTCAATTTAGAGATCTTTTGTATAAACCCCCTTCCCTTTGCTTTTCTATCATTCTTGGCCCTCCAGGATCTTTGCTCAACTGGATATTTATTCAAGTTGGGAGAAGTTTTTGTGAATAAAGGCTTAAATCTTTAACAATACAAAGATCACTTAATTCACAGTTGCAGATTGGCTGCTCTTTGGCAAAGCTGACTAGCTCACACAGTAACGCTTCACGTTAAGAAAATCACTCCCAGGCAGTAGGACCCTGGTTATTGGAGTAGTGGCTAAACAGGGCAGTCTCCAGTTCTGTGCTCCTCTCATGCCCTCCTGTGTACACATGTAGTAGGTCAAAGCAAAGTGCTGGAGAGCTGACATTTCTGCTAGGGGATGAAATAAAGCAAAGAGAAGGCTGCAGCCCATTATGCTGACCTACTGTTAAGCTGAATGTAAGTAGATTTCTTAGAGTCTTTACATCTTAGGGGCAGTCAGCAGCTCCAGATCGTGATAAAAAGTGATTTGAGATACTCTGGAAATGAGATAACATTACTCATTTCTGTAAGTACAGGGCAAGAGGAGAATTACATATTCCATTTTCTGCTTGATGCTCAGGTGGTTTAAAGGTAATATTACAGTCTCCCTCTGTGTTCTTTCAATGGTACTTGAGAAACTGCCTTTCTAATCTGTTCAGGCTACTGGGAGACCAACAGAGACACTAAAATTCTGTTTCTTTCTGCCTATGAAGAAATGCCTTATATTTTCCATGCGTAATAATTCATTATTATATTTTTCCCTTATTTATCCCATTAAGTTTTGATGAAATCATAAAAACAACTTCTATTTTGCTTCTGTCATGCATTACTTTATTTTGTGGTGCTGGGTCTCTTTTTTTTTTTTTTTTTTTTTTTTTTTTTTTTTTTTTTTTTTTTTTTTTTTTTTTTTTTTTTTTTTATATATATTTTTTTTTTTTTTTTTTTTTTTGTAGCTATGTTTAAATCAACATCTTTATCATTCAGGCTGTCCTGCAAACTATCTGCCAGATCCAAAGCCTTACTACAATGAGACTATAGGAAGAATTTGTTTTTCTGTCTAATTCAACAGTGTTTATCCTGCAGATCTGGTTATTGAAACACAAGAGCTTTCAAAAACCTGTTAAACAGTGACGTTGCCGTTACCTTTTATGACTCTTATTGTCTGCATGTAATAATTTTCTGGCTTTTGTGCTGTAAAAAATCTGCTGATGCCTGCACAGAGCTTAGCATGAGTTGAGTCTGTGTGAGGGGGATATTACAAAGAATTACTGGACGTTCCTATTAAAAAGCTCAGTAGCTTTCTGCCTTTTTGTTATGTTTTGGGATAGACTGCAAATGTTTATACAGATAAACTGTGCAGTGTGGGTTTTGATTTTATGCTTTATTGCATGTTTTTGCGTCCTCGTGAGCTGAGCTGTACTAGCAATAAAATGCATGAGTCAATGCCCACTTCTGAGCTTGTGCCTACAAGCTAGTTCTTATGGGTGCTTTTCCAAATATAAACATATTTGAAAAACTAGATAGGTTTTTAGTTCTCATGCAATGCACACTTGTTCATTATGTTGTGCAAGGGAGGAAATACTGCTGGCTCATGATAAATGTATCATGTACCATAAGCCATAGTCTAGTACATTTTATACTGAATATGTATAACTTGCAAAATCCTCTGTATAACTTGCTCCAAAATACTAACTTTGCTTTGCTGTTAAATATCGAAATATTAAATATTGAAACAAATTTTAAAATTCAGTTAGGCATAAATACAGCCTATGGGCTACCTTGTAATTTTTTGTGATGCAGAGTTGCTACTCTTCATTTTTCATTAAAGACAAACTTAAAAGTGAGAGCAGCTTCCATTATGGGAGTTTACAGAACAAAATATTCAGATGATACATCCCATAATTCATCACCCCCAAGCCAAGATAGCCCCCGAGGAAAAAAAAAAAAAAAAAAAGAAGGGCTATGACTTGTGGAAGGGCAGGGCATGAGGGGCTGGTGTCCTGGAGCTGTTCCTCTGACTGTGATGGAGCTTTCCCTCTATGCCCGGTTCCAAAACCTACATGCTCTGCTATCTGCTCGGTACCCTCATCAGCTCCCAGGCCTTGGGCAGGCGTCCCTCCATCCTCAGGTCTTCCAGCAGCCTGCCCCTCTTCTCAGCCTCCCTGGAGGTATCCCAGCTCCTGGCAAACGTGTAAGAGTGCCAGGGAGCCAGAGGCATTGGGAGTTGCAGGTAGGGTTACAGGAGGGACTTGTGCAAATGAGCCAGGTTGCCCCATGGCCCTTCCTCTGGCTTTTAAAAGGGGATGTCAAAGAGTAGTCCAACAAGGAGCTGGGCAGCTTGTCAGTGCTTCTGAAAGGTGCCAAATTGTTTTTCCCCACCTGCCTTGAGAAGAGATAGGAGGCAGCAGTGCTTGTCCACCCTGTGCAGCTGCTTGATGAGTGGGAAGGGATGCCTGAGGCCTTCCACAAGGTGTGTGGTTCATGGTATGGACAGGAACCTAGTCTAAACCCACAAAATTACCCTGGCCCTGGCCTAGAGGAGACTGACAGCCACCATTTGAATCTGAAGCATCAGAATACCATCAAAAACACCTTCGTCCCCTGGGCAGCAGACTACTGTTAGATAGTCATTAGTTAGTCTGATGCATTCATGTGGAGGAGGAAGCACTTGGTGAAAGTGGGAAATACCTAACTACACTGATTAATGCTAATTGGTTTATCTCCTTTTATTGTGGAAAAAGTAAGGATGTGCAGTAACTGGCAATATGGGTAGACAGTACTTCTGTATTGGGGACCAGAGCCTAAGAATTAATTTCAAATATCATCTATTCAGGCCAGAGGAGGTCGAGATTCCAAAGATGTCTCTTTTTAAAAATGTCTTTAGGGGCAGTATAAGAATATGATTTTCCTGGTGAAGGGCTGTAGATCTGAGCAATACTCTGTATCAGGATGCAGTATGCATTTTGCTGCTTTCATTTGAAGAATCCAATATGATCATGAGAACTACCTTGTTTAAAAAGAAAAAAAAAAAGAAGAAGAAGAAAAAAGTAGGGTATAATGCCAGTCATGGAGAAGGAGCACAGTGCCCAGTCTGCTGCTGCAACTCTCTGGCAGGGAGGTCATGCGGGATGTGAGATAGCAGCCTCTGAATTGATGCTGCGTGCTCAGGGACTGTGACTCAGAGCCATGAGACCTTGGGTAGTTCTTTTGTGGGCAAGTAAGTGCTCAACACACAAAAGATAATGTAACAAAGCCTGCTCCCTGTGACGTTAGCAAAGGTTAGCCATAAAATTGTGTCACTTCTGGCAAGAAACAAACTTACTCTGCAATGTCCATAAAGACCCCCGGACATTACTGGCCCAATGTAGCGGAGACTCGTCTATGACTCATCTGCACCCTTCCATTTGTGCCTGCTCACGTACTTGTTAGCTGTAGATTCTTAAAAAGAACATGATTTCCTCCAACATCTTACACAACTATGCCTTCAAGAGGAACAGGCTACAATTAATGTAGACACCACTTAATATTCTTGCTCATGTGAAGTAGAAGCTGTGTTGTGCATTTAGAAGACTGTGCTATATATGTGCCAGAATGGATAAATAGTTTTGTATTTCCACAATGTTTCCATCTGTGGGCCACATTCCTTGGAAAGAAAAAATAGGAAATTACTTCTGGCATGTAAAATGCGGTATAAAAGAACCCTTTAGAAAAGATCCCAAGACATTTGGGAAGATTATTAAAATAATAAAATATTTTAATTAACACTATGATTTTAATTATTATTTATCATTTTAATTAAGGTTTTAAATAATCATCATAATGATGATTAAAATCATCATCACAAAGCAGGTATTACAAATGGGCCCAGTTACTGTGTATCTTTTGGCGGCTGTTAAATTGACCTAGTGGAGTGCCAGATGGGCAAGATGCTGTACATTTACAGCAACATCAAGACCTGCTCCAAGAAACTATCTCTAGGCAGGTATGAGGAGAAAAAGAAGATGCACACTCTCTGTTTTAAACTGTGGCACACAAAAAGACTGCCAAAGCCAGATATATTAGTGTAATGCTTCAAAACAGAAGACCAACTTTTCTTAGTTATTTTGTAATTAGTTTTTTTACACAAGTGACAGCTGCTTTTATGCCAAGTCCTAGTCTCATCACGGAAAATGGCAAAACTCCCAGGATAACTGGAATTTTTCTCTTTATACATAATTCATTGAAGAACATTGTATTTATCCTTTTTTATTGTCCTTTTTAATAGATTGGTGCAAACCAAATAATTTTAGGTTTAGTAAGTAATTATTTACAGGAGGGGCAGAATTTTTGTTTAAAACGCTCAAGTGTTTGCTTCAAGTATGCTTGTGTGTCACTGAGTCACCAAACCACAGTTAAATTCTGGGAAATGTCTTATTGTTGAAGTTCACGACATCCCAATGATGTGGTGGTATGGGTCAGAGTCTGATTTTAATTGGAGGCCTGATCTAAATTTGTGTCCTCTCAAATCTGGATTGACAAACTGTGAAGGATTTTGAAGTTCCACAAGATGTCAGCAGCAAAAAGAAAGACCTTGCATTGTCACCTCTGGTTGTGCTGTTTTGTACACGGCAAATATCAAGCAGAGTATTTGGTCTTCCCTTATAAGATTAAAGAGGTTCCATCTTTTCTAGGAGCCCAGATGAAGTCTCGGGTGCCTTGCTTGGGAGAAAAGATAAGGTAAAAACACATTGTCACACGTATGCTGGAGGATATTTTACCAGTTCATGGACTTGTTAGGGTTGGAAGGGACTTGTGGAGGTCATCCATCCAACCGCCCTGCCAAGGCAGGTTCACCTAGAGCAGGTTACAGGTGAAACAGGAATGTGTCCAGGTGTGTTTTAAATGTCACCAGAGAGGGAGACTCCATGACTTCCCAGGGTAGCATGTTCCAGTGCTCTGCATCTCTCATGTAAAGAAGTTTCTTCTGTAAAACTTTAGTAAGTTTTGCTTGCTTTGCAAATGGGATGAACATTATACCCTGAAAAAAGTACTTTCCATTAAATAGAATATACTACAGGGAGAAATCATTTCAGTTTACTAGGTAATTAGAAAGGACAAAATAAACTGTTTCTCCAGGGAAGTGGTCATGGTCCCAAGCCTGCCAGAGCTCCGGGAGCCGAGGCAATGCTCTCAGGCATGTGGTACCATCCGCAGAATCATAGAATCTGCTGAGTTGGAAAGGACCCATCAGGATCATCTTCCTGGAGTTGTCCTGTGCAGGGCCAGGATGATTCTTCCAGCTCCGGATATTCTATGATTATGGGTTTGTTTGGGTTTTTTTCGTATTTATTTGTTTGGGAGATGAGGGTGTATGTGTGTTTGTGTCTTGTGGGGGTATTTTTGGTTCTTTATCGTTTGGTCTTGTTGGTTTGTTTTTGGTTTTGTTTTTAATCATGAGCAATTCCCATCTTTTGGAGTAGCAATTAATTTAATTTAAAGCTATAAGCAAGCAGACATGCCCGGTTAAGGCAAGGAGGCACGGATTGACGGGAGAAGCCGGGAATGGCGCTCCGGGCTGCGCCGCGGGCCGCTCCGGCGCGACCGCCAGGGGGCG
>WEIU01009076.1:605755-654234 GCA_013389925.1 Aegithalos caudatus
TGGCCCTGCCTCACACCCCGTCTCGAGTAGCGGGGCGCGAAGCGGCGCCCCGGGCCGTGCCGCCCACACCGCGTGTAGCTTGAGCGGAGCCTGAGGTGTGGGAGCGCCCCGGACCCGGTGGGCTGAGGGAAAGCGGAGGGGCCGCATCGCGGGTACATTAATTACCCGGTACTGCGGCTCACCTGCTCTCTCTCTCTTTCTGACCCCCGCCTAAACACCGCAGATGCGCTCCATGTTCAGCCCGCTGCTAGGGAAGGATATTTATTTCAAGGGAAAGGTCCCCTGTGTGAGGAAACGGTTGCCAAAAGGAAATAGGGACAGGGCTGTGGCACTGAATGGATGGAGAGATAAAAACTCCACAAGTTTGTTAACAAAAATAAAATGCATAAAATGATGATCAAGACAATTTAAGAGAGGTCCTGCTTCCTCTCTAAAATGTGACTTCCACACTAACATTAAAAGAGGTATTTTCTGTTCATGGAATCTCAGAATTAGTAAGGCTGGAGGAGGCCTTTCAGATCATCCAGTCCAAACATTAGCCCAGAACTACCACAGTAACCCCTAAACCATATCATCCAGTACCAGATCTAGATGCCTCTTAAACCCCTCCAGGGATGGTGAGTCCACAACCTCTCTGGGCAACTTATTCCAGTGCCTGACTGTCCTAACAGTGAAAAATTTTATGTAATACCTAATCTGAGTCTCCCCTGTCTCAGCTGAAGGCCATTTCCTCTGGTCCTCTCACTGCAATCACACCTCACTACATTCTCCTTTCAGGGAGTTGTAGAGAGGGATGATGTTCCCCCTCTGAGCCTCCTCAGGCTAAACAATCTCAGCTCCCTCAGCCCTTCCTCTAGGACACATTTTCTTCACAAGCCTTGTTGCCTTTCTCTGGTGCAGCACCTCAATGTTCTTTTTAAAGTGAAGTAAAACTCATCCAAAACAGTGTTTGTGGTGTGGCCTCATCAGTGCTGAGTACAGGGGGATGTTCCAGAGAGCTTGACTGTGCTTTCAGGCTAGTTTTCCGCAGGCATTATTGGGGTCACTTGTAGGCCCGGGATTTCTTACTTAAAAATTCTAATGAGATCTTGTCGCTATTCTGGAGTAATGCCTTTAGGATTGCCTCTGCTTGGGTTGGATTGTTGGCGCTTAAACTAGGGAGTGAGCTGGGATCATCCAGCTGGGCACTGTGTTTTGGGCAGAGGTGTCTGAACAAGGGCATGATGCTTGTGATGCCGCCGTGTGAAAAACGTGAGGGTTGGTATAAATACCAACACGGCTGAAGGATGTTGTCTTAACTGGTATCCACGACTTTCTCTCGTGGCACTAAATTAGCTTGCAGGGCTTTGATCTTTGCTGCCAAACAGAAAAATACTATAGTTAGTGTGTGTGTGTGTATGTGTATGGACATATGAAAGGGGGACACGATCTAAATATCAAAAACAAGGCGTTTAAAATGCCAGATTCATTTCTTCACAGCTGCAAATCACTTTTTAATAAAATAGAAGATGTCATTGTTCAAAAGTTAAGTACATGTAAATTAGTTTTCTACCATATGTGTAAAATTACTGTTTACATCTCAACTTTGTAAAAGTCAGTAGGCTTTTGGGTTTCAAATGATTGAGTAAGAATCAGTGTAAATGTGACAGAGAATTTATAATTCCTTTGAATCCTCTGTTTTTACTGAACCTGAGAGTAATGGGTATATATCATTAGAAACTGTAAAGCAGAAACCAGTTAGCTCCTGAAGTCACATACAAGACTTAGAGGAACTTCTGAAAAAAAAAAAGAAGTATTCCTTGAAATGGGCAGAAGCCTTTTTTTTTTTTTTTTTTTTTTTTTTCAGCATCAGTAGGCATAAGATTTTAGACGTTGCTTCCAAATCCCTTGTAACCACAGCTCCTCTAGTCCACCGTGTTTTGGACCTGGTTTACATTTGTTACCTCATGTAGCTAAGCAAAATGCTTTGAATTTAATGTGTTAAGCTGTTAGGCATGGACCATGCTATTCAAGATCCAGAAGGTTCCATCTTGGTTAGATGTTAGTGGTATTCTGAAGATGAGCATTTATGAACTTGTTACATGGGGTTTTTTTCCTCTTTTTTGGCAGGTGACATTGGTGACAGAAGAAGGACAAGAATGATTACATATCCATAACTCCCAGCAGTATGTCAGGTAATCATATTTAATAAGAACATCTGTGCAATATTTCTTGCCTTTCTGGAGTGATTATTGCTAAATATTTATTGGAAAATACTTCTTTAACAATTTCTGAATTCATTGGTGCTGGGAATGGAAGTCTTTCCTCTATCCTGAGCATAGAGATGTGGGACATAGTAATCTTGCCCAACATTTTTGAAACTTTCATCATCCTTGGTTTGCCTTCCCAAACCTAGTTGTTTTTTGTTCCAAATGCACATCCCAACTTCAGCATTCCTTCTGAAGCTGTCAGCACAGGAACAGTTTCTGTTGAATATCCAGGTCTAGATTATTTTGTAACATGGACATATCCGTTGAGCTTCAAAGTGGGACAGTCAAACTTACTTTACATAGGTTGCCAAGTACACTTAAGAGAATTATTGACTAGGTCTGCAAGTGGGCTGAAGATCCAGAGTTGACATGACCATTAACCATTTTAAGCCTGCTTAACCATCTTATCCTGGCCAGTTGCAAAGCATCTGAAGGTTACACATAAATTAGCTGTGTCAGAATCCCCATGTATCTAATCCCAGAACACGGTGTCTAGAAAGACATGCTTATTATGTGGAGATCATCTAGAGGGCCAGATAATTTCAGACTTACAGAATTTGTTCTAGTATTCATCAATTTGCCTAAGAAAATGCTCTACTGATAATGTTTGTCAATGTGTATTTCAAAAACCAAGTACATAAATGGGACCTTTTAAAACCCTGCAAAATACAGAATGTGCTACGTAGGAAAAATCATCACTAACAAGACTGTATTCCTGGTGTTTCTCCCAAGGGGCAGTTTTATTTTTATTTAACTATGAAGATCAATTTCCTTTTCCCCAGAAGGTTCCCATCCATTTGTACTGGCCAGCAAGGGGTAACAGCTGCATTCACCAACAAAGATGGTCTTCTGACTTTAGGCTTCTAGATAAGAGGTAGAGGGTAAAATTAATTGGAAGAAACTGAGTATTATGTAATATTAATTGTAATATTCATAGTAAAACATATTGTTTGAGAATATGAAAAAGTGTGTCTTTTTATGGTTTCTTTGCTGCCCATTGAAGCAGAGACAAATATAAGAAGAAGCAGAGAGCGTTAAGGCATTTTGTGGAATGAAGTGGAATACTGACCCTTGGCTGATGCATCAGGTTCTGACTTAGCATCACTGCCACATGAGGATTGGGAAGGAGTTAGTGTCCTTAGGCTGCATTGGCAGGCCCTGCTAGAGTGGTTTTGCATTGTCCTGCAGGCATTCTGGGCATGGTGATCTCATTTGGCAAATGTCTGTTTTGGAAAATTTAAAGCACTGTCATGTAACTTGGTCTCTTCCAACTCTCTGTTGTTCTCTTCCTTGTCTCATATTAAACTGTGTTTTATGGCATTTCACTACAGGGCTTGACGTTGCTGTGGTTTTGGAGGGAGCAGTTAATAGCTTCTGCTGTGTGATGGCAAGAGATGAGGAAGGAAACGCAGTGTACCCACTTTATCCTCACCTTATCTGTTGGGTCTGTGGCTTCCTGTGGAGGGTGGGTTTGTGGAGATTTTCCACTAGCACTCCAATCAGTCCTGTCTCTCTGGACTTGCCTCTGGCAGGGCAGCTCTTCTAAGTTCAGAGAAACACAAAGCCTAATTGGGAGGATCTGTATTTTCTGCATTTCTTTTAACAGAAGTCAGCAGAACAAATATGTGCAACGAAAATTATCATCAAGAAAAAGAAAAAAGAGTTGAAATGGAGATGACTGTTTGTACAGCTGCAGATATCCAACCAACACTTTTCATTATGAGCAGTTCATATTTTCTGTTTCTGGTTATAGGAATGACATTTCCTACATGAGTGTAAATGTGAAGAGAAGCATGGATGAAATGAAAGTCTTTCAAACTGTATAAAAACTTCATAAATACCATGATCCAGAGCCAGATAAGAGTCCTTTTCTAATGAATGATAATGGAAGTTTAGATTCTGTTACTGAGTCACTGGAATATGGGAGCAGAATCTAATACGAAACCAAACCAGCTGGCTAAAATAACAGGCTGTATTATTCTGTATTTTTTGATAGATAATTTTTCTCCCCGTATGTTATGTTTCTACTGTGATATGTATTTTCCACTTGCAGGCACTGCCTGAAAGCCTTCAGGGTCTAGTGTAGTCTAGAGAAGTTTTTCTGACAGGAGATTGTACAATTTGACCTTGACAGTAAAACCAGGCTCTAGTACATTTGAAGTTTCCATTAAAAAATATTTTTAATATTTTGACATCTCATCTTTAAAAATACATACTGTTGTGATTAGGTGCTTGTAGCTTTTAATAGCGAGTTTTAATAGAGAGCGTTCTAGTCTGCCAAAATTATTTTGGGAATTTCAAAGTTATGGGTATCATGGAAGGATTTCAGAAATATAGAAGCCCTTACTTAAAAGTTAATAAATATATAAAAGCAGACTGAATGTATGAGGTAAAATATTTGCATGCAAAAAACTAAACTGAAACACAAATGTTGAATTATGAAGTTGAAGCTATTCTTTCTTTTCCTTAGGATGCAGTCAGAGTTCACCCAGCAATACAGATAGAGTTAATGAACAGTCTAATATTGAGCTCTTGATGTCATAAGAAGCAGACAAGTGAAAAGTTGGACCTACAGGTTTTGTAGACACAGTTTGTTAGTTTGTTTCTGCAACTCTGCCAGCTCTAGGTATCAAGACTTGCCTAACCAGGTTTTTTTACACCTAGCACAGATGATGAGCAAACACTGACATAAAGGGATGCCTCAGGAGGAGTGGACATACTATGTCTTTTGAGTATTATGTCTGTGACAGGTGCATTCTGTTCTATTAACTGAAGCTTGGTAAAGTAAATCGTTTTCAGGTGAGCCATCGCACACTTTAAATGCAACAAAGCAAATCTGAATGTTTAGCCTTTCTGTTTTTCTGTTTTGAAACATTGTTTTTATTAAATGTGCGTTGCCTTGCAGAATCAGAGAATGGCTTGGGTTGAAAAGGACCTTTAAAAGTGGTCTCATCTGGCCCCCCTGCAATGAGCAGGGACATCTTCAACTAGATCAGGTTTCTCAGGTGCCCATCCAATCTGATTGTGAATGTTACTAGGGCTGGGCTGCCCATTCTCTGGGCAACTTGTTGCAGTGTTTTAACACCTTCATTGTAAAAACATGCCTTATATCTAATCTAAATTGACCCGCTTTCAGCTTAAAATAATTACCCCTTGTCCTGTTGCAACAGGCTAAAAAATTTGTCCCCATCTTTCTTATCAGCCCCCTTCAGGTACTAAAAAGCCGCAATAAAGTCTCCCCAGAGCTTTCTCTCTTCAAGGCTGAACAGTTTTAACTTTTTCAAGCTTTTGCTGTAGGAGAGGTGTTTGATTCCTGTGATCATCTTGGCGGCCCTCATCTAGACTCGCAGGTCCATGTTCTGAGGATCCCAGACCTGGATGTAGTGCTCCAGATGAGGTCTCATGGGAGGGGAATAGAGGGGCAGGATCTCCTTCCTTGCTCTGGTGGCCACACTGCTTTGGATACAGCCCATGGTACAATTGGTTTTCTGGGCTGCAGCAACAGTGTTCAGCAGTTTTACAGCTGACACCAACAATTGCTGCTCATAGAGTAATGTCTGAGGAAAAAAAACTTCGTCAGCATTATAAAATTAGTACTGTCTTAGCAATAAGAGCAAGTTCTTTCATATGCATACATTTGCACAACAGAATACTGAAAAAGTTGGAAAGTGTTATTTTCTCATTGAGAGAAATAAATGAGAGTACTTTCATATAAATAAGTATGTAAAATAATTTAAAAGGTTTCTTTTTATTTTGACTCTTAAATGAAGCTTCTGGTTTAGCATCACTATTCACTGGCCACAGCTATCACTGAAGGCTCCTTTCTGTACATTTTCTCCCAAAATGCAGGACAAACCTTGAGACATATTTTCATCTTACTTTATTTACTAGAGTGAAAACTGAAGAAGAAATTCAAGAACGGCTTCTAAAACCTAGAAAATAGTATATGTAGAATACAGTAAATCTCATAATTTTTACCTTTATGGCAGATGAAGAGAGACTGTAAAGAGTGTAATAGTGGTTCCAATAAAAACTGCTGCAGTTCATTCACTGATTTCAGTAAGGCAGAGGTTTTACTCTGCTTTTATGTAGGAGCTTCAAGATCAACTCAGTCATTGTGCTTCTACTCAAATATCCACACTGTTCTATTTGGTAATGACTGTGAAGTTAGATCAAGATAGGAATTATAATAAAATTAAGTGCTTACATTGGGGAATATAATTTAAATGTCATAAATGCATATTTTCAGTAAGTAGAATTTAATATGCAACATTTCTTGAAACAGGTCCCTCATTTGGAGAAGAAAATTAATCAGGTTTTGTGCAACAAATCCATTTGAAAACCAGTGTCTCCAAGGGTGTTACACGTAGTTTCCAAGAACTGGGAAAAGTAATAGAATAGGAAAGGTACCACATTTTCTTCATGAGTCTTTTCTCTGTAATGATCATTACCCTGTAAACTTGACATTAATTCAGGCAGAGAACAGTTTATTGTTTAACATCAGCTGAGAAATTACTTCTCACGGATTTCTATAATGATTTTCCTAGGATAATTTAATTTGACATACATCACTGTCTGACACTTCTCTGCCTGCCAGACCATGATAAAATCCGACTAACTCGAATGTATTATTTCTTTTAAGTAATAGACTTTCTTGGAGGACAGTAAATACTTTAATATAAGGTTTTGTTACACCAGGATTCAGCAGCTTTGTAATGAGCTTTTGGGGATTTTCAAAAGGTTAACAAGATTTATATTGTGGGATGTTTTTGCATGAAGCTATGAATCACTCCATGATGGCTCTTATTACTTAGAAGCGTATTTCTGAATATGCAGTTAAAAATATCACACTTGCTAAGTTCTAGGTTATAGACACTCTGGGTTAATTTTTCCCTTTTTTTTGGTTTAAAATTTAATATTTTTAAAAGTGCTTTGTAAAAGTGCTATATAAATACAAAAGCCAAGTAGTCTGGAAGACATTTCATAATGTTTCAAATTTTATGCAATTCTTTAATATATTGTGTTTTCTTTCCTACTTACAAATATCTGCTGTTTTTTTCCACAGAAGATCACACATTTAAAAAAATTAAAAAAAAAAAAAAAGGGGGGGGGGGGGGGATCTGATTAGATTTCACAAAGAACAGAGAGAACAAACTTTTTTTTATAGTAGCAGTATTTTTTTAGTTTTCTAGCATTTGCTAGCCATTTTAAGTACATGTCATTATGTTAATGTTGATTTTTTAAATTTTGTTTTTAATGATCTATCAGAACATTTAGTCCCTTTCTGCAGTAGTTTTTATTTAAGCCAAAGCTGTTTCTTTTGCTAACTCATTTTTCTGAAAGTTGTTTCTGATGGGAGCAGACTGTTGTGTTTGAAATTTTCTGTGTAATTCTTAGACTGTGTAGCTGTGTTTCACTACTGGCATCAGAAGGACTGCAATGTTGTCAGTATAAAATGTACTTGTTCATTTTGCAGCAAGAAGCTTTTAGAATAGTTATTTAAAAAGAGTAAAATGTAATTCTGTTTTTCCTAAGTCTTCTCCAATAGCCTATAAAACAAAGCACTTTGCTCTGCTTGCCACAGGAGTTGCAGCCTGCCATTTTCTGATCTTCAAAAGCCTGACCACTGCTGCTGTTTAGTTCTTCTGATAACTGTGTGTCAGAGCAATGAACTTACAACACTTGTCCTTGATATTCATCCCTATATGTAGAGAGGACTGTAATTTTTTTTTGTGTACCAATTATAAAGCTATTGGTAAACTGTAGGATCAATCCAGTTGGGGATTTTCCAGTTATTTCCATATAAACATACCTTTTACATTCACTAAATGGACTTCTCTTTATGTTCTTTAAAAGCATCAGATTTGCTACAGTGCTTACCGTAAGGGAAGACAAATCCTTAAGGAAATGTGTAAATGTTGCCATACACAAAGGCCTTTCACTATCACTTTTTTGTGTTTCTGAAAATGGTTTAGAGCTGTACCAAGCTTCAGTTCATTTGAAGTTAAAATAATTCTCTCCTCACATCCAAGTTTGTCTTTCTTACTGAATAAGCTTTGACTGCATTGTTTGGGCAAACTTTATTTGTTTATTTACCATTTTGTCTTTAACAAATTACGTATTTGTCAAGAGTGCTAGTTTTAGTACCTTTGTTTGTTTTACCTGGCCATTCCTTAAACCTCAGTCCTTCAATGGGAGTTGTTATTTCAAGATACTGGATATCTCTTAAAGCAGTTTTAGAACCAAAATAACTTGAACTGTTTCACCACCTTGAAAAAAGAAAGAACTGCAATGATGTGCATGTATCCCCAGGATTTTGTTAGCAAGCAGCAGCCAAATATACTGTCCAGTGCCCAGTGAGAAGAAGTGGAAGGTCAAAGGACAGATTATGGAAAGACCACGTGAATTGATTTGAAAGCTCATGAGGAAAGTAAAATTCAGAATTAGGATTTTAGAAAAAGGTGGCAGTGATCTGAAGTGATTCATGGAAGTGATTTGAGTGCTTTCCTAAATGGTTTCACTGTAACTTACTTGTTTCTAAAGATCTGATTTTTGTATTTTGAGCCATATTGTGAAAATGGTATTTTGTCTTCTCACTTTTATTTTAATAGGTTCCCAGTCTCTACAAGAATTATCTAACACAACATGAAGAGAGTAAACATCCATTAACATTACCATATTCACACAAACAGTAGTCTGCAAAATGAGCCCTGGAAAGGTGGATTGCTGTCTGTGGGGAATTAATCAATGTTGTTTTAAAAGAGAGGGAGATGGGTCTGCACATGAAGAGACAGACACTGGGATTCCTTGCCGGAGATGTACACAAGAGTAGACTGGGCTGTAGTTCAGAGAGAGCTCCATTGGGTATTGCTGCATTATAGAGAGGCCACAAAGGCTCAGGCAGTCCCCTGGGCTGAGGAGTAGCTGGGGATTGAGAGGCTCTTGGTGGAACTCTCATATGTGCTTGCATTGTTCTTGCTCTTCTCTGGGTACCCACTTATGAGTCCTGTTGGAGAGCAGCAGCCAGCTGAGCCCTGTGGTTCTGGTATAGCCTCTTCTCAGAAAAACTCCCTCCCACGTGTCATGAGAGCAAAGAATGCATTTACCATCTATGTGGCTGTGTTGGTTAGCACCACTGTTCTAGTTCCATGGTGTGTCCTGGTATTTTACTGCTTTTCCCAATACAGCTAGCTTTGGTCATTCATTTCTTTTGGTAAGTTTGTTTTATCTGTAGCTGCTACAAGATTCCATATTGGTCTATACAATTCCTGTTCATTTCTCAAAGAACAGTTTACAGAGAGCTCTTTACATATCAGAACCCGAACCATTTGCTTCTCTGTGCTCAGAACCTGCCTCTGGTCAACTTACAGATGAATTGTCAAGTTCTTCTGGGTGTTCCTTTTTAATGATTAATTTTTTCTCATGTTTAGAAATTTGGCCATAATGTCAACCCCAGCTCTGGTTAAGTATATGTGTAATATTACTTTAAAAGTTAATGGAAATTTAGCGTGTTTTTAAAAAGTGATTGCACTGATTCACAGAAGAGCTCATTAAAAAGGAGGATAAAGCTGATACACTGTTTATTGCAAGTTTCCTAGTACTGCCTTTTCTTACACATTAGAAACTGTTTACAAAGTTTATTATAATTATCTGTGCGCTCTTCTTTCATGGTGATTTAATACTTGTCCAAAAGATTGGAAATACTGAAATTTAATCGTGAAATCCATATTCTAAAATGTAATATTTAAATATTTTATAACATTGCCACTGCTAAAGCAAGCAGCAGGACAACAGTCCTGGATTAAATAACCCTGGCTGTTTACTTCTACAAGCATACACATACACAGGTGTTTTTGAAATACTGATAACCACCTAATGGTTTCAGGAGACATTGCTAGTTCTACCTGCTACAGTTCCTTTCACTCTACGGTTTTTTCTTATAGGCACTGTAATTTTTATATTTTAAAAGTCTAGGAAAGAAATCACATGTTCTCAAAGGTTTTATTTAGCACATTTACAGAGGCAGAATTTGCATATTTAAGAAGAGTCTGGCTAGTCTGTGTGAGCTGGGCTCCATCCTTCTGCTTATTCAATGATCATATGAGCCTAGTTTAAAAGTTGTGAAACTCAATTGTGAAGTGTTTCCCTCTTTTAAAAGGAAGCATAAAGAGAAAATGCCTTCCTTTTTGTGGGGAGAAAATGGAAGGATGGGAGGTAGAAGAAGAGGAGAGAAGAAACAAAAAAAGTGGACAAAATGCTGTGAACTGACAGCAAGATTAATGAGAAGAAATGAAACCTTAGCCTTGCCTGGTATAGATGGTTTCATCTTTCCCAGTACAAACACACATGAAAACTTTACATGCTTTTACTTATATTTTGTGGGGTTTAAAATGATGGAACAAAGTACGAATCAGGTGTTAACTTTACTGGGGACATGTCCTTTAGCTGTAGCTTGGTTGCTTTTTACTTTTTTTCTCTCAAGTCATCAAGCAAAAATCCTGTAGTGTTATTTGACTGGGTGCATGCAAAACTAGGCTGCTTCATCAACCTACTGTGCATCCCTCAGTCCTAATCCTGATTACATTTGCCTTAGTTGATCTCTCTGAAGCCAACCCACTCCAATGTCCTTATATGCTTGCATACTTCAATGGCAAAACAAAAAATCCAAACTTGCAAAGTGCTTGTTGTCTATGCTGCTCTTTTTTCAGTAAACCTCAAATATCCAAAAAGGCAAAACTCTGTTATGTATGTTTTGCAATCAAGTAAGTTATTGACAATTCAGAGATCTCTAAGTTGCTTTCCTACTTGCCACTATTTTGATCAGCTGCAAATTGAATCTATACTGTATAGAGAGAATTTTCCACAGAAATTCTGCTGTGAGCAGTTTTGGAATGTAAAATAACTTATAGTTGTTAGAGGAAGTATCTTTGTAACTGGGAAAACAGCAATCCTCTGTCATCCCAGAACTGTTAATTTACCTTTTGCCTAAGTGACAGCCTGTTGCTGAGGGTGAAAAATAAATGTTTGCACTCCCCCCAAAAGTGTGAGCAATGTAGTCAGTCTCTGAGGAGCAGGATCTGATTGCCTGTGTGGTCACAGCAGCTTTCATCACAAATGGATCTATCTGTTAACTGGAGCTACTGTGGTATAGAGCAGTAATAGTAATAATAGTAATGCAAATCCAGCCTTGATTGCCACGGGGCAGATCCCAAGCGAGGAAAATTAGTGTAGCTCTCAGGGCACAGCAGGGGGAATTTAATGCAGTCCCTCTAAGGTGGTTGTGAGCGTGGGGAACAGGCACTCTTTCAGTGTGGGTTTTAGTCCTATTTTGTGCCCTCTGAGTTTTTGTCAGGATCAGAGTTCAGGGTTGGTATGGGCCTGATATTTTCTGAGTCTGTAAGGTTTTCAGCCTGTCAGTGGCTGATCCTATTTCCCAAGGGAAAAAAATTTGAAAGAAATTCTCCCAAGAAATTTTGGTATACAGGTACACAGGTTGGTATACAGGTCATTCCAGCAGGAAACACTGTCCTGATAGCTGGCTGGCTGCCACCTTGCATTTTTCTGAAGAAACAACTTACTGCCTCTCTTCACTTGAGTTGTACTAAAATGGGAGAGCTTTTTGTTTATTGCTTCTTTGACCGCTATTGGCAGACACTAGTTTTCAGATACTAAATCACTGAGATGAAAACAAATTAATTGTTCCAATTTTTTGTAGTCCTTTATATAGTGACATTCAGATAACACTGCATGCCTGAGAACAGGCCAACCTTTACAATTATCCATTAAGGAGTATTTGCTTTGGCCTGTAATAAAAGAATTCTGAGGGATTCTCCTTGCCTATCCTTTTACTTAAGCTTAATGGGCAGTTCATCTGCTAAAACTTCTCTTCTATAAAAACAAACTTCCCTTTAAAAAAAGCTTCTATGGGCATTTGAGGAAGTCTTTTGACCTGTTGACTTCTGAGATGCCTGTTATTGCTACAGTGTGCATTTTGAAGTGGCTTGATGATTCCTTGATGAGAAGAGCTCTGGCCCTGTGTGTTAGTCCCTCTTAACTCTGGAACGGGGCCTGTGATTTCAGTCATGGTTCATCCCAATAGGCTGTATTGCTTCCTGCCTTGATTTTAGCCATTTTAACAGTAGCTAGAGGGGAGAGAGAGATGCTTCTCTTACAATAAGGGCTTGAGACAAAATTATGTTATGATCCTTCTTCAAAGATTTTGGGTTGACAAGACCAAGAGGAGATGCAGGAAAACTTCATATGTTTTTTGTTAAAAAAAAAAAAAAAAAAAAAAAAAAAAAAAAAAAAAAAAAAACCTTTGAGAAATTCAGGCAGTATGTTAGAACCAGTGGAGTAGAATAAATACTGTAGTCTTCTCATGAAACTAATTTAACATTATAATAAGTTGAATGGTAATTTAAGATATAAACATCCCCTGTGCCACAGTGCATGAAGTACAAGAAAAGGAGACAAAATATAAGAACCCTCAGCGGTAGTTCCTTGGAACTTAATCTTTGACTAGCAAAACTTGAATGTGAAATGTCCCTGGTGACTAAGGAGAATTTGTGAAATAAAATGGAAACTTGTAAAATTAAATGAACTGTAGCTAACATGGTAGACAATATAGTGAGACAAATTTCAGAGGGAACTAAAAGGAAAAGAGAGGTAATAGGTTCTTGATGTTTGGCTTGCCTTGGCTAATTCTGCCTGGGTAAATTCCAAATGATGGAAACTATAATAGAATCAATTTCTCCTCATAGTTTAAATGTGTCTATAATCGTATTTCAAAGTCCCACAGATGCTTTGCAAACAAAGAAATTGGAAAATGTGTTCTGATTTTATTTTTTAAGTTACAAAGGGTTTTGGAGTTCCTGTTAAAGGTAAAAATCTATAAGCCTTGTGTGACACCCTCTCTGAATACTTGGGGTGCAGAATTTTTACCATAGTCCTGAGTGTATGGGTTTTAAATAAAGTCAAAGTTAACACAAATCCTCATAGGCTAAAAGACAACAAAGACGGCCTCTAATATCAAAGATAAATTTATATAGAAAGTTTTGCCTAATGAGAATGAACAGCCTGGATTATGAATCGCTGATCTTGAGAACTAATAGCAAGACCTGAGTAACTGAGCCTATAACTGACTTTTCTAAACAAGGTCAAGAATTGTGTTGCATCACTGGTCTGCTCAAGGAGCTGACAAACCATGGAATCTATTTATGAACGTATTATAGAAATGCCTATATTTTAATATATATATTGCATATGCCTGATTCTCGCATTTTGTGAAGATACAGTATCATCCATGCAGGGAGGTAATTAGGGTGTGGAGGAACTCAAGGGAGAGTAGACTTTTACTGAACCAGGTAGACTGTTCGAGGTTACGCAAAGTCTAGAGGAAGGGTGGGTTGCAGTGCGCTCTTCGTGCCACAGAAAACAAAGTGTCTAAGTTCAGATCTGAGAGGAAAGTTCTCAGCTCCCAGAGGGTCTTATCAAAGATATCCAATCTCTCCCTCTAAGCTTAAATTTATGAAGTCAAGAGAATATCAAAGTGTTCAAATTATGAAAAAAAAAGTTTTATATTCTGTTCTTTTATACTTTTTAAAATTGCCTAGTATTTCTGGATTACTTTGACTATTCTATTTTAAACAGATTATCCTCCTACAAGTGATATTCTCTTTCCATATTACCTGCATTTAGAATTAGTTTTAAATTTTAGTTAGAAAACCAAGTCTGAACTAAAAGCAGATCTATAAAGCTAGAAGTAGGACAAAGTATGTAGGTAACTTACCTACCCTTTGCGTTGAAGTCCGTGATGCCAGGTGCTTTCTCAAATCTGTGTTGCTGATGTCCAGCTGAGATACAGCGAGTAGAAGAAATGGACTTGTCAGGCAAATGTCAGGTGAGCTTGTATTCCTAGCGGAAAAAAGGTGTTTACATCTAAAATTAAATAACATACTGAGGAAAGCTGTATGTACATACAGGAATTAACATGGCATAACAGTATTTAAAACCAATCATGATTAAGTTTTCTGAATTTGTCCTGTACTAGCAATATTCCACTTAAGAGAGGTCCTAAGACAAAGGATTCAGAAACAGCAATATTATGATAGATCAGGTAACTGAATTCCCAGTTTACTTTGAATCATTTTTTCTGGAAATTAATGACTTGGCATGTGCTTACTTACTAATATATTACTTTACTGAGTGAAATGGATGTAAAATTAACTCTTAGCTTGATTAGAACAGCGTCTTATTATGATTAAAACCACTGTAGGTATCAGTCATCAAAAGTCTGGAATTTGCGATTTTCTTTATGCAAGTTAAACAGCTATTTTGTATTTAAATTTTGTTATGTATAATATAAAATAAAATAATTTCTTTAAATGCAGAATATGATCTTTGATGGGTCATTTCTACTGAATTTAGTTTTGCTGCCCAGAAATAGAAATTGGACTATATTTAGCTTTGTACGTTTGTCAGCTAGTGGTATCTCAGTTTCTTCTATACCAAAGAATAAGCAATGACCAATTAGATAAAATCATGCAGCTTTGGTATTGTTCATTATCCACACTGGAGCCAAGTGTCCGTGCTCCTGTGATAAAATTAGCATCTCTGATACTCCACTGTGACCGCAGACGGAGAAAGGCAGTAGGTAGCAAAAGCGGAACTGCTAAGCATGCCCACATAAGAATGTCACACTTAGGTAACAGAGTGTCCCTCAGGTCAGCCTACGATAAGAGCAAAGTCAAACAAGGCTGAATCCTTGATGTTTTGTGTTTTAAGTATCTGAAAATTGTTCACGACCAGCCTCGACCTACAAGACCTCAAATGATCATATGAGCAAGGCAATAAATCGGTGGTAACTTGCCCTGGGGCCCATGTTGTAGTTGTGATGTTGTGAAAGTTACATCTAGTGTTAGCCTGTCCACATAGATCTGCCTGCTTTTTCAGGATTCTCAGACAGGAAAATTTTATTTTCACTTTTACCGAAGGGGAACTATGGTGGCTGAATGGGCATGGCTGAAAGGTTCTGCATCGTATCAGTGCAGTCCAGTGGAGATGCACGGGAATACCACAGCATCAGGAGAGCTGGGGAACCACTTGCTTTCCAAAACTCCACACCTGAGCAAGATTTTGGCAAAGCCAACAGTTTGTAGCCCTGCAGTATTTGCCAAACATCCAGGACGTGGCCTCCCGTTGTGGGACAGACTGATTCACCTTCCTGACAGAAATCAGAAATGGAATGTAGTGGGCATAACAGAAAATCGTTTCTGTAGGAAAAGACACTTCAAAAATTATGATATCCAGAGGAATGGACACCAGCTTCCGCAATGCCTACATGCTTCAACTTGGACTAGTACAATTTTACAGCCAGGCCATACAAAAGCAAACTTCCAAATCATGTCAAGTGCCCAGGAATACCAAAAAGAAGAAAAAAAGTGTAAAGGTAATTGACGTCATGCAGAGCACATAAAATGCTGCATTTAGGGAAAAAAAAAAAAAGCAAACCCAGGTTATATCTTTGTTTACTGTCAGGGGTTTGGCCATTGGTAAAAGCATTATTATGTGGGGATGTTTTCTTGCTACCAACTTTTTTTTTTAATTTTTTTTTTCATCAGTGGTAATTGTGGTTTTTAATTTTCTCTTCTATAAATTTAGTAGCTTTGTGAAGAGCTCTTATGACAATGTGATGGATACTTACTGGGCTTTTCTGTATGATACCTAATACAAAATAATACCTCTTGTTTTAGAGCTTTTAAAAAGTATTTGTCTTTCTCTTTATGATCTTTATAAGCTGATCAAAGATCTTTTCTGAACCTGGCCTTTTAAAATAAAGCATATCTTTGATACATTAAGAATGAAAAGACAAAAGAAAGCCTTCCTTTCTACTTTCAGGGTGTTCAGCTCTCACCTGTGACTGTGTTGTTTGCCTTCTTTCTTGTTATTAACCATAGCCAAAGCCTCCATAAGTGCATGTACAGAGCTCAAGTGGGACTTCTTAGGAATATTCTCTGCCTCACTAGTCAGGAGAATAAGCCATTTTCTCTGAGGTGGGTTGTTTTGTTCACATCAGCACAGCATTGGAGGAATTCCTTTTAGGAATCACAGTTGCTAAGGTATTAGCACAAATGTAGTGCTTAAGTTATTCTTATTCCTCTTTAAATTTGGATAAATAGTTCTTCATTGCTCTTTGCCTAAAAAATAATTACTGTATATTGGGAAGGGGAGGATTACAAGTTGTTTTCTTTTACTTAAGTCTTGCGTCACTCCAGGAAGAAAGATTACAGTGTCAGGCAGGATATCACCTCATGAAAAAGTTAAACTGGTCTAAGTACCTGATTTCTTTAGATTTAGTTGTGCTTTACCTCAGAATGCCTCTTTGCTAACAGATGTCAGGTGTTGATCGCTTTAACGTCTTACTAAGGGCTGTCAGGAGGCTACCAAACCCAGACAGTCCCATCCAGGAGCCTGTTAATTATGTTATGTCAAGCTAAATTAGCCTGTTTCTGCTTGGTTTTATTTTTGAACAAATTAAACTTCTTACCTTTATGTTTTCTTGTGAAGTTGAGGCAGGGAATGAGTCAAAAAAGGTACATGTTTTAAGTATTGGCCATTACTTTCTCAAGAGATAAGCTCTGTAATTAACTGATGTCTGCTAACAGGGTCTTCCAATTATGATATATGGGGAGGCTTAACAAACTGGGTTGTCTGGGTCACAGGTCTATAATTACTCATAGTAATATTTGTTCAGGGGCCATCTTAAAAGTTGTCAAAACTATTCAAGAAATTTTTTTGCCCGTTTGTTGGCCAACGTCTCAAGGAGCAAACAGTCTTGTTCTGACAAGACTGTGTGCTACCTATCCGTGTCATGAGTAGTGCGAGAAAAAGGAAGCACAAACCCCGGAGGAGTCCTGATCAGGAAAGAGCAAGCTCCATTCTCTTTTTACCAAATTTATTCAAGGTGTCAAAAATATTTTGAGGGATAACTGGAATTGTAGTGAATCTGAATGTTTAAATATAAACTATGACATTCTTTGTTATTCAAGCAGACTAATGAGTCTGAAGTATTTCAATAAAAGGCACATCACACTGGCATTTTATGAGTCACAGACAAATTTAGTGTCATGTCATAACCGAGATACAGTGGGTTTTGTGAGAGGAACAGTTTTAGAGAAATAACTAACATGGAGACACATGGTACACATGGAGAAAAGAGGTGTGCTGTTGTCTAAGTAAGATTTTCCTCCGGTTTGTACCACAGGCCAGCTAGTTTGAATCTTCCTGCATCTATTGCAAACCCAAGGAAATAATTCTATATTAGAAAGATTTAGCTTTTTTTCCTTCAACAGCTATTATAAATGTAGCATAGACAAAATGATGTGTTTTTTTAATGTCTTATCTTCCACTGAGACATACTCTGGGAACTGTCAAATGCTGTTGTGACTTACCAGCACTAGAATTCCACAATCCTACCTACCTTATGACTTAGTCACAAGTAGAGTTATCAAAATAAGATAAACACCATGAAGAGTTAATTTTCTGTTCTTGTAATTGCTTGTTGTTATTTTGGATTCTGATACTTGAGGTTTTCTTAGCTTGATCTCTAACAGTAAGTTTGCAAAGTCGTTTTTCTGAGGGACCTTTTTGAGTCTTTGGTCATAGTGCATAAAGTGAGTGAATAAGGTGGTACGAATACATGCATTAAAGAAAGATGGTAACTCATTGTGTGGGCACTGAGACAGTTGTATTTGAAAACTTACATGTGTTGTAAAGCCACGTTAGTAGTTTTGCTCAAGAGCTGTTGCAGTTTTCAGTATATTTGCCTTACAATATGAGAAGATCTCTCTGGGATGTAGCCCATGTTATGAAAGTGCAGATTTGTGTTTGCTCAGAAAAGCAGTGATCTAATTTCTTCTTTTTTTTCCCCAAAACCATCAGAGGTGGCTGAGACAATTCAGGCAACAATAAAATCTATAAATAGGAAATATAACAGTTATTTTGTAATGTGTAAAAATTTGTTTTACAAAACTAGGAACTGATAATACAGGCATATAAAACTGTGAGGTGCTCAGAATGGTGTGTTTAATCTTTGCAACTATGTGTTTAAATGTGCAAAATATTTTTTCTGAATCCTGGGGTTCTATTCATCTTTATGCATGAAGTCTCTGAACAGCAACCAACATAAGATCCTTCCATTTGGTCCTTCAGAAGTGGCACTTTGCCCTGACTGATTTGAATGCTCTGCAATACCTCCCACGTACCAACACTGCCGAATCTTTCAGAACGGCATGCAGGGGCCCTATCTGCAGCACTGCGATACACAGGACTCTAGACCAGGGGTGCACAGTTTGGAAAAAGTCAGGAGAATAGGACTCTTGCAGGTAATGTGCCACAGCAGATTAAATTGCACTCCATGATGCTTTGTTTTTCTGTGTCAGGGACCTCTGTTGGTTGGGCTGTAGCGTCTAGAGGGTCATCCACCGGATTTTTGTCTTTCCTTAACATTTCTGTGGGTTCGTTTTCTTTGGTGGGTTTTGTAAGCGAAGTAAGTCACAAGAGAAGTAAGTGCATCTTAATAGGGGTATTTCATTGTAATTAAAAGTCTTAGTCATAATTTGTAAAACAGGAGTTAATGAAGAGGTGAATGGTGTGTAGTGTCAGTTTCTTCTGCAGACTCCCCCGTTCAGGCATTCTCAACCTGATTTCTGCCTACCCAGTTAATATCACTGACTGCGCTAGACTTACTTCTGGTTTACACCAGGGTGAGTGTATAAAGCCTTTGGGGCATTCCAGGCACATGTTCAACAAGTAGTTTTTTAGAACAATGGACTAACACCTTAGGCTGTGAGAGGTTCCTCTGCCGTTACAGTATCAAAATTTCTGTTTTATCCCTGGCCTGTTTGCTTGAATTGAAAGACTTATTCTGATGGTGATTAACTTCCATGTATTCACATAATCAGACACGTGTGAACTAATAAAATTCCAAGTATGATATTACATTGCTGGAGGCAACAAAAGCTCAACATAACATGATGTAAAGACATGAATATTCAAGTCAGAATACAAAACAAAGAAAAACTGTTAATATTATTCTACTCCAATTTCAGACTTTTGATAAAGACACTGTCTGACTGTCTTGTATCAGACAATTTAATTCAAAGGCATAGATGAAACGAACCTACAGGATTGGACCCTAAAAGATTAAAATGAAAATATTTTAGGAATATTTCAGTTTTTAAAATCTTTGCAGTGTTCTTTGAACTGATTTGTTTCCAAGGGAACAACAATCTACAAAGCTTTAAATCTCTTTAATATTAGCATATCACAGGTAAGGAACCCACATTTCCTGGCTGTGTTCGTCTTCTTTTTTGTTTGTTTGCTGGAAAAGTCTTACATTATTTTTTCATTTTTTACTCATCCTTCATAGTTTCATGTAATTTAATTTCCTTGCGATATTAAAGGAATTATTGACAAAAACAGTACATGTAACACATTTCTAAGCATTATTGATATAGCAATAGAAAATAAATGTTAGAGGGTTTTACTGAAAAACTAAGCAGAATTGAAACATGGTTTCAAGAAAGAAACCTAAATCCATTCTGAGGGGGTAAAAACAAGAGAAGAAATGATTCGTGGGAATTTTGACTTAGCTGGCAAAGCAAATCCACATGGGAAAAAATCTCACTAAGAATATAAAGCTCAGCTTTCCAAAGCTTTTCTGGGTGGTGTAAAAGCCTCTAGGTATTGTGTCCTGCTAACCTGTAAAACACAGCCTCACCTCTGTGGGAGCTCTACATAAATTCCTGTTGGCAGTACAGGGGATCTTTCTGTGGTAAATGAACAACCCAGCTACTGTACTTGGGAATGTTTTATTGGGAGTGTGAAGAAGCAAACTCAGCAAGCTGTATGTGTAACATACACTGCAGTATTACCAACCCATCACCTCAGTGGGAATGGTTTGGTATAAACAACTATTGCAGAATTTCTTGAATGAAACACAGATGTTTTTTATGAAGTGCTGAACACCCATTATTGAAAAATCAGATCCTTCATGAGATATGCTTATTATCACAGCCAAACTCACTGTTTGTAAAATCTAGATGATGGGCCTGAACTAAAATGAAAATTAACTTTTATTGTGTGCTTCTTCACACTGTATTTTATAGCAGTATTTGTTGAATTAGACAGTGGTAAATGAATGAGGGTTCATTAGGGTTTTACTTGTTGGATTTCAGTAACTGTTTGTGGTCTTAAAGAGATGAAATGTTTAAATTATTTGAGTTTTAGCAGAACAAGTTCATTTTGGAGACAACTTCGTTGACTTCAGTTGCACTGATCTCAAAAGAGATCAGTTTGACTCACCAAATGTATTATTATTCTTTGAGCAAGTTAATAAGAAATACATGTTAAAGATGCATCTTTTATAGTTAGAGGAGGAAGAAAAACTCCAAATATGAATTTTAACTTCTCTGATCACTGGAAGGACTTGTCCTGGATTTGGTAGTTAATTAGACACTAACTGGAAATGTTGCTTATTTAGATCAGTTAGTTACGGTTGTATGTTGGAAGGGAAAATGTTTCTCTGTTGGCTGTTTTTATTAGTCTGAAATATTTAGCAATATCAGATAGGGAAAAACATGGATATGCCGTGCCTAGTTCTTACCTATTGCACTGAACTTTTGATGACTATTTAAGACTATGTTCATCAAGATTGTTAGATGTATGCTTAAGAACCTAGAAGAAAAAGGGACAAGTTACATGGTAATTTTGGCAATCCTTTAGTTTAAAGTGAGCGAAATAAGAAAGCTCGTGTTATCAAATCAGTAAGAACTCAGCTCCCTAATAATAAGAACAGATATTAGAAAGGGATACCAGTATGTTACTGACTTTACATTTTTTACTGTATCTTAGCTGTTCTGTAAAGAAAAAACACATTTTTCCTAGTTAACAAAAAAAAAAAAAATAGCAGCTAATATAAGTTAAAAATGAAATTTTTTTAGATCAAAAAAGAATGGCTGATTAAAGAAGGTGTATTAACCACACTGAAGTTTCAAGTACATTAAGCAATTAAAATATCATACAGTTTTTGTTGTAGTGGCATTGTCATGTTCATAGGTCATAGGTGAGCCAAAATGAGCAAAAAACGTTCCTTCCTTTCCTCGCTCTGTTATCAATAAAAAAGCTCTTCTAAAAGTACTTCATTACTGAAACAGAAAAGATAACAAGGCAGAATAGCAAAGCAATTAACTTATTGATAATATTTAAGCAGTGTTCTTTTTGCTGATGAAGTTTCCCACCTGTTGAACTCAATAGAAATTACTTCTTGAAATCACTGAAGTTTAGAAAAGCCGCTTTCCCGTAAATTCATTACCAGGCAGTGGGGAGGATTGTGTATGTGTGGAGGGCTGGGGAGATTCATGCATGTAATTCTGTAAAACAAAATCAATAAAGCTGATGACAGATTAAGTTGCTAAATTTTGTAAAACTAGACTACTGTTTGGGTCATCAGCACAGCACTATTGGATTTTCTATGGTTTAATGCTGAAAAACAGGATTATTGATTTTAGGATTTTCAGCGTATCCCCTCTGGGAGTTCTTAAGCAGTCTTTATAATTCTTCACACTTAAGTTGACAACTACAGTGACATAACTGTGTCCTCGCCTTAGTAATCGTTTTCTAATCATATTGGAAAAGGCTGGAAATGGTTTATAAAATGATTATTCCAGACAAGCAGGGGAACAGGAGGGTTGTCAGGATGTCGCTTCTTTGTCTGGTGGTCATTGCTACCTGACTGCCATCTTCCCTTGGAATTAACTTACAGTCACAGATTAAGACCTTTGACTGTCATAAATCTGCTTCCCAATATGTTTGACTGGCAGGGGAGTTCACAAGCCGTCCCAATATAAATAGGATTTTAGCACATCAGGTGCTGCTCCGAAGTAAAACGGGCTGTTTTGCAGTCGACTTTGTTGGTGTATATTCATTGCTCCTCTCCCGATCCATGTGTATGCATGCCTGCGTGTGTATGCATGTGTGTGTGTACGTAAAGTAGAAGCTGAGATAGGCTAACAAAATGAACTACTGTATGCAAGAAATATATGAAGCGCACCCAGCTGCTGGTGGCAATTGCTACATGCAGTCCACTGATTATTGCACATATATCGAAGATAATCAGGGTTACAGCAGTTGTGATGCTCAGGTCCTGCACAGTAACAACATATATATGGAACAGGCCTGGGCGGTGAATCAGCCTTATACCTGTAGTTACCCTGGAAACGTGTTTAAAAGCGAGTACTCTGACATGGACATGGCCCTGAATCAGTACAACCAACCTGAATTTTTCACAGAAGAAAAACCTACTTTTTCTCAAGTGCAGTCGCCATCGTACTCTCAGAAGAAAGGTAGGGGCATTTTATTTAAATAACGAAAAAAAAATAATCTCTGTTTTTGTTTTTGTTTTGCTTTAAACTTACAGTCGCATCAGTTGGCTCAGATGCATCTTTGAATGTGAAGGCTGCCTGTTCAAAATTGAAAGCAGCAGTAACATAGGTTGCTAGGTGATTGTAAGGTTTTCGGTGAGCGATGAGGATTTCCAAGCACTTTTTCTTAATATATAAGAGACATTTGCAAGTATATTGCGGGTTTTTTTCTGCTTTCCTGGGCTATTAAGTTCCTTTGCTATTCACCAGTGAGCCCGATAAGAAAGTTTCTCTCCTGAAATGTCGTCATTATATATCCTGGATCTTAAAGCTATGTTTCTGGTTACATACAAACTCTGTAAGTCCGTGTTTTCAGTAACTGTGAACTCTGTTTGCTCAGCAGCTCAGGCAAAAGAATTTGAAAATAGGACTGTAAATATGTATGGGAAAATGATTGTGTTTGAGTTACTGTCTTCTAAGTGAAAACCACGAGTTTCTGATTATGCAGAGCAAAAAAAGACTGAAAATTCAAGACTATATCTATGCAAGAAAGATGACTTTGCATCCAAAAGGTTGATCTAATCAATATGTTTGTGAGACAAGTGCAGTGTCTGCTCCCTAGGGGTTAAATCATTGCCGGTTTTTAGAATTTATTCTTTTGCTTTCATGTAAGCAAAGGAGATTTAAAAAGAGCCCAAAACACTAACAAACACTTGGAAATGTTTTCAGTGTTGTTTGTTTTGAACTCAGTAACCAGACTGACGCATACAAAGTATGCATTCTCTGTGTTTCTTTAAAAATAACATTATCAAAGAAGAAATCATACTGTATGTTATACCGAAATAATGTCCTTTTCTGATCAGACCAGATTTTCTGTATGCAGTTTTCCAAAATCCAGATGAACCTGATGTAACTAGTGAAATAAAGAAAACGCCATTTACTACTTTTGAGGTATCTTTGTAGTGAAAAGTAGACTGTTTATTTTTATTAACTACATAGAAAACTGAAATATCTTCCTTTGAGCAGAAAATATTCATTAACCCTTGATGCAATAAATCTCTATGATTGATAGAAAAAAATTATTTTATACATTGAACAGCATCCCATTTCATAATACAGAAAATTATTTTCTAAATCCTTCTTGGAAACTGTAACAACATGATCAAATTGTAGGCTAAATGTAGTTGTGGATAATGTATGTTTTTGTGTTGTCCAACATTTTAAATGCTTTTTAAGGCTGTTTGTCTGGTTTTGGGCTTTAATTAATGAATTCATAGACTTTGTACTTTTCCCATGTTCTATTTTTGGTCAAAGAAAAAGTTTATCTCAGGATTAGCTTAAAAAAATAAAGACATGCTGTTGCAAAGTCACTAAAGAAATACATTTTTCATAATGTTAAAGGTTATAAATAATACTTGGTGCACCTAGGTCAGAGCTTTAAGTTATTTCAGTACTCAGACACCCGACATCTGCCCTGTGTAAAGTTTTTGAACTTTTTGTTTGAAAGAATACAGCATTGTTTTTTAAAATGGCTTGTATGCCCTTATTTTCTACCACCTCGGTTTCACTAAGAAATGGCGGTGAATTTCCGTGGAAGCCGGCTCTCAAGCAGGCTTTTAATTGATCATTCACAGAGACTGAGCAATGTGTTTTGAGATTCTTTAGAGCCTTATTACTGTGATAATCAATAAAAAGTGGCCTCCCTTCTGTCAAACCTTTGCAAATGTTGAGTTTGTTAAGCAGAAGAGATCTAAACTGCGTGGAACATGTGCATCTTCTCTTTTTTTTTTTTTTTTTTTTAAATTTCCATCTTTTAAGCAAGCTATCATAAAACTAACGAATCTTTTAATCCTGTCCTAAGAACAGAAGGCTTTTCACAGGGCATGTGTGTCTGTATTGATCCAGAATTGATTGGGGGAGCGAGTGAGTTTGTTACAGAAGCCTTGGTAATAGCCCATTAAAGCAAAATTAAGTCCCTAAACAGGTGTTCATGAGGAGTCTTGATTGTTGCAGTTGGTATTTTTGTTAGTCCCCTGAAATTTGTCATAATCTCAATAATGTGCTGTTCAAATCAGATTGTACTTTACAGTAGCACATGGGCTCGTTTCCTGTCAGAACTTTTGCTAGTTACTAAATGGTTAAAGTCTTGTTTTCCCTCTGGGAAGAAAAAAAAATCAACATTTTTTATGTTGAAAAGCTTATAATTTGTGAAAGGGTATTTAATTACTTGTCTATTTTTATGTCACTTTGAAAGAATTCAGAAAATAACTTGAAAAACAACAACCAAAGACCCCAGCAATGTGTCACTAAGGAAAAAAATAGGCATTTATAAAGCATAGCCAGTTATTCTAAATATCAGAAAGCTGCTTCACTTATTACTGTACATTAAAACTATTATTTGCTGACTATCTGTCAGAAATTCTGATGAAAGAATTAACTTTAAAGAAAAGAATTTTAGTCCAGAAAATCAAGAGGTGGAGATGTGGGTTTAGCTTTGCATCTACTTGTTGCTCCATTACCTTTTGTTCCCTGGTGTATGCTGTTAAAAGGTGACAGCACAACATTTGTGCAGGAGCTTACTGTTTTATTAAGGAAGCCTTTTCAGACCTGATCCTGCCCTAGGAAACAGGCAGCCAGATACACTTTGTTTTCTGCATAATGCTGTGAAATCTGATAAGCAGAACAGGGCTCATCGTTGGGAGAACGAGGTGCTATTCTCAGTTTTGTCCCAGACAGCTTAAACGGGAATGTTTTTCCTCTCATACAGTGCTGCCAGCCGTGGTGAGCTTGCAGCAATGCCTGCTGGATGGGTGATGCTCAGGGGAAGCCTGTGCCCCCCTGCCCCTGTGCAGAGGCTGAGCAGGCAGGCAAAAATGTCCCTGGATCTCTTCACACCACCTATGCTGTGAGGAGTACCCAGTGACAGGGAAGAGATAATGCAGTTAGGAAGGTACAAAAGAAATATGTACAGGAGTCCAGAAACCTCAGTGTCCCCACACTTGGTGTCTGCACAATGTCTTGGACATTTGGACAGCATGGGAAAAAAGTCTGCAAAGTTAAAACTGGGATGAGAGTTGGCTTTCACTTTCCTTTGCATGGTAATTTCTTGAACAGTGTTAATGAAAGATGTCCCCAGGTGTCTGTGAGGTTAGACTTTAACTTCAGATTCCATGGGGTAGGGATCAGTAAGCAGAGGCTGCTCCCCAAAACAAGGGTTTGCAGGGGGAATATCTTGAGTCTAGGCTGTAGCAGAGCCAGCTTCTCATCCCTGCAACTCATCTTGCTTCCCAGATACCAGTGAGAAACTGGTAAGGTTAATGCCATGTTTTGAAGGGCTCTTGGTATGGTGGGAGAATGGGGCTTTGAAAGTCGTTATTATTGTTGTTATTTTTATAATTGTATTTGCCATAATTAATTCTCTTTATATTTTCTCAGGCAATTAATGTGCAAATGAGAATATGTAGTGTGTGAGTGCTAGAGTATGCAACTGAATTAGCCCAAACTGAGTTCTCGGCAGTGTGAGAATATGAGGGTACTTTCTAAATAGCTGAGAAAAAGTAACATGAAGCTTATGCCAAAACGCCATCTCATCCATGCAGGGAGTGTGTGTGGATGTAATCAATTTACAGAAACACTGAGAATTTGCCATCCTGGCCTTTGCAGCAGAGAAACTCCCAATATATTAATGCTTATTCAAGGCTTAAAAATACTAGTTTTGCTCTTGACCACCCATCTAAGGAAATAACAATAAGAAAAATTGAATAATCCATTGCATAAATCATTATGCAATTTGGAGTTACATTTCTTTCATGACCAAAGTCAATGGAAATAATGTGTTTTCATCTCCTTTACTGTAACCAGATGAAAGATGAGAAAGTGAAGTACGTTATAATTTGCTTTGTTCAGTGAAGCTTAGATTTCTAAACAAAAAACTTTCTTGCAGTACTAAAATATTGTCTTTAAAAACATTTGAATAATTCGAGGGGTGAGGAAATTGCATGATCTGTCCCTTAAAGTGATGTATTTTGTACCTGTAGTTGGTAATGGCTGCAGGTACAGTACTGATCACAGAAGTTTAAGTGACAACACAGTTTGGGCTAAAATGTTTTCATCACATTCTCTGCAAAAGCACTGTTGTTGATGTAGTTTCTGACTCAGCCTAAGGAACAGAGCTAATGCAGTGAAAAGTCATTGAGAGAAGAGGGACTATAAAATGTTTCAGATTTGATCTTTGCAGAATCTTTTGCCAAATTTTAGTAATTTCATAAATCAAAGAATGTCAACAAAGATCAAAATTGAGGACATGCAAGCCAGTTAGCTAACAAGAAAAGTGTGAATCTGCTCAGCAACATTCTCAGTGCTTTCAAGCTCGAAGGAGAAATAAGCCTTTTTTCTCAGTGGGAGTAATTTAAAGAAAGTGGGAAAGAAGGATCAGTGTATCTGCCCAGCCTTTCAGATCAATGTTGATAATAACACAAATAAGAATCAAGTATGCTTTTTCTCTTTCGACTCTCTGCTTTCACCAACAAACACTCCATTTAAGCTTTTTCTACACAAGTATGTCAAGGATGATGTATGGCTGGCCCTTGTAATTTTTTATAATTTGTAAAGAGTTCAAGGCGACTATGAAAGCAGTAGAACAGCAGTACAAATTTACATTTCAGTTTTAATACAGTTGAGGATTCTCAAGGTAGCAATTAATTTCATCTTTTTCATTTTCGTACTGCAGTGTCTAGTAAGAGAATACTAGCTTACTGGTAAGTCCTAACTCCTCATTTTACTAAGTGGTCTCTAGTCATGCAAACCATACCAGATGGGGGAAAGAAAGATTTCAGAGAATATATTTAATACATGATGACTCTGCCAGTGTACAGTGAAAATTAAAATACTGAATAATGGTCTTGAAATGTAACTGTCCTTCTGCAATAGCAAAAAATGGCATTTTCTGCCTGCAAGCTGTAAATCTATGGTGGATTAGGAACAAGCTAATGAACATCTGGAAGACAGGCATAATTTGTTTGCATCGCTGTTACTCATATCCCTGTTTGGTTCTACATTTTTTTTACGGTGTGGATTAATTCCCTAGGCGAATATCACATTATCTGTACAGACCTGGAGATATAAAGTATGTGCAACGATACTTTAACAAAACTGAAATAGTTCTTTACTTTTCTCAAAACATGCTTGTTGTTGTTGTTGTTGTTGTTGTTGTTGTTGTTAATGTGTACCAGGTAAGAGGAAAATGAAACACTATAGTTTTTCAGAGTTTGTTATAACTGAAATAGAGGAATAGCCACTGAATGTCTCATTTGTGCCTCTCCAGCCCGTTACACTGTGCAGGGTCATATATGGTGCTTTAAGGCATCATTCCTGCCAATGGTAATTCAAGAGTGTGTGCATACAGTATTAATGGAGGAGCACCTCATATGACTGCATAGGTTAGCAGATCTCCTTCTGTCCTTATGGCTGCTTGGGGCAGATGCGTTGTGCATCTTCCTGTTGAAGGGGATTGTTTCCTGCCGTGCCTCTACAAAGCTACAGTTGTGATCTAAATCGCTGTCAAGATTGGCTATAATGGATTATATGGCATATTCTTCTAGAGAGGGGCAACTGGTCCTGCTGTGTGCTTAGCCTTGCCAAGACAGTAAGATTAGGCAGACTGGCAGGTGGGAGTCTGGGGACCATAGGTGTTACTTTAGGCTACAGGGGAAACACCAGACATGACAGATCAGGGTCATTCACTATTATTCTCCACTCAAAACAAAGATCCAAGGTGGGTGTTGAGATAAACAATGTCAGGTCATACTTGACAGATGATTAACTTGGAGAATCGTACCTGATGCAACAAATGACAGTTCATGAGGATACTGAATACAGCAGACAGAGACCTGAAACGAGGAACAGTATTGATTGTCTTTGTACAATTCAGTGAGGTTGGTGTTGTTCTTGAACAGTTCCTCTTGGCTGTTTACTTAAAAGGTTTTGACCAAGAAATAAAAGATAAATTATGATCACCTGAAATAGGAATGTACCCATTGTTGTTCCCATGAGATTTATCGGACATTCTTCTTTAGTATGAGAGCACCAGGGTCTCTCAGACAGCATCTGCTTTTCCACATAGGCATTTTTATCTTTGCTTCAGTGTTATTGCACACACATGAAGCAAAAATACTTGTTAGGAGAGACAACTTACTAATAGTGATGCAAAGAATGAGACAAGTCTGTTGCTCTTCCCCTTCCACAAAACATTTAACAGACAATTCTGCTGCCATCCATGGCTTCCCCAATAATCTCCACTGTGCTATTCATTTCTTCCATGCTGGTGCTATGTTTAGAAAAACTGTTGAATTTCTTCCTGTTAATGCTGTTTCTACCTCTGAGAAGCAGAAAAAATGTACTGAGTCTCTTTATCTGTACGTCTTCCAGATTAAATTGTATTGAATTTATACAGAGGTCATACAGGATATTTGCAACCACTAGAAATTACTTAGAATGTACATTAGTGTTTGTAAGAACTGACTATACATCCACTTATTCCTTTTGCAGTGATGTCTGTCTGAATTATGTCTTTTAAAAATACTACTGAAAGGCCAGTCTTCCCAGTCTAGCTGTTTCTGACCACATTAGCTGTTGGAAGAAGTGTTAAAAATGTAGAAAACTGCAATAGAAAGAAAAGATGTGTGTATTCCACACTTTTGTTGCCAGTGATTTTTTGGAATAAGATTTTTCTATTAATTTCTATTAATGTTTCCTGTTGAGTCACTAGAAGAGTTCCAGGTATGTACTCCCCTTGTGACGTAGACTCAATCTGCAGAAGTACTGAACATAATATTTAGGTAGCTTAAGTAGGTGGCACTTAATGTTTCTGATGCAAGAAAATTGACAATGTAATTGCGTGCAAGGACAAAATTTTTAATTTCTGATTAGGAGTGCCCCTAGGAGGTTGTGTGTTCTGCCAGATTGGAGGCTATTTTTTATATTGGATAAAGTCATGAGACTCCAGGAAGGAGATGGACAGCAGGGGTCACATGCATGACCAACTATATATATTTAAGGAAGTGGTTTAGACGAGTGGTCTCCTGCTCCTCTAGTAGAAGAAGTTGCCATTACATGAGCAGCACTAGCCAGCTTGTATAATTAATGAAATATCAAGGCATTTAATTCAGAAGCAATTTATGAGGAAGCTAACCACAGATACCAAATTTTCAAGGATGTAGTTTATGCTATGCAAAGACTGTATTTCATGAATAGCAGTAACCAGCAATAACAAGAAGCCATTTATCTTCATGATAAATTTAGGGGGAAATTCTGCATCCCTTTGCTGCATCTTCTGCCCACTTTGTCAGCTCTATGTTGTGTATGTGTTGCATGTGCAGAGGCAGGTGTGAGCAGAGTGGGGGCAGGATGGAGATAATAGCCTCTGCTAATCCCCCACTGGCATAGTGTCTATTAGGAGTCAGTGATGTAATTAGAGTTGAAACCCTGCTGTCTCTCATCTCTCAATGTCACATGGCCACCAGTCTATCCAAGCATAACTTGTTCATCATGGAGAAATGTAGCCTGAATATAAATCTGGTCTTTTGCTGTCTTGTAGACTGGCTTGATACAACATTAAGATCTCAGCTCATTCTCCCACTCCACTTTCAGATGTCAGCAGGAATATTGGCAGAACTGTGATGCCTGTGTCCGGGAATGGCTTCTGAGTACTACTGCTTCCTTGTTTTAGAGAAGAGGGATATGTGTTCCTCTATAATTTGAGGTTCTCATCATTAAACTAGGTCATACAAATACTTTTTGCCTTCTTTACTTTCTCCTGATTTACTCACCAGCTTCCATAAAGTTCAAGCATTTTAAGCTCAGTTAAGTTTGAGTGTTTGGTCTAATTTGGGCTTTCCTTTCTGGAGAAACTCTGGAAGCTTTATGAAGGCACTTGAATTTAAACTGTCTGTTACTGAGCTGACCCTCTGGCATGTTAGTTGCAGGAAGATGACGGCCACTCCTTTTGCAGCATCTTGAAACAGCCTTCTGCTGCCCTGAGTCTTGCTGCTAGTTGCCTTCCAAGTGACTGGTGTCCCAAGTCTCCAAGCTGTACCAACCCATGCTGCTGTGAGGGCTGCATAATGACAGCAAGCTTCATGTCTGGCCTTACGTGTGGTGCTACAGATGGATTCAGCAAGCTAGTGATAAGGGATAGTGTTACAGGCAGCTGCATCCAAAGGGCACTCCTTCCTTGCACTCAAAATTCCACTCAGACAGCTGGCAGATGATACAAAACTGGGAAGAGCGGCTGGAACACCAGATGGGTGTGCTGCCATTCAGAGCAACCTAGGCAGGCTGGAAAAATGGGGTGAGATGAATCACTTGAAGTTCATCAAAGGGAAAGGCCAAATTCTGGGTGAGGGGAGGAATAATAAACTCAGCAGTCAGTGCAGGCCCAACTGGCAGGAAACTGCCTTGCACTGAAGTACTTGGGGCTTCCTGGTGGGCAGTAAGTTTCATATAGGCAAGCAATGTATCCTTGAAACAAGGAAGGTAAATGGCATCTGGTCTGCTTTAGGAAAATCAGCACCAGCAGCTTGAGGGGTGTCATCCTTCCCATTCTGTTCAGCTCTAGTGAAACATGTTTGCAGTGTTGGGTCCAGTTCTGGTCTCCCCAATAGAAGAAAGACACAGACATCCTGAAGTAAGCCCAGCAAAGGGCCGCAGAGATGATGAATTGGAGCATCTCTGCTCTGAAGAATAACTGAGAAAGCTGGAACTCTTCAGCAGAGAAGGCTCAAGGGGTCATGTCAGTGTACGTGAATACCTGATTCCCCATACTGTAGGAGACAGGGCCAGACTCCTCTCAGTTCTCAGAGACAGAACAAGAGGCAATAAGCACAAACAGAAATACAGGGTATTCCTTGTAAGCATAATAAAATAGTATTTTATTTTCACTGTGAAGGTGACAGAGCAGAGCACTTGCACAGATTGCCCAGAAAGGTTGTAGAGTCTCCATCCCTGGAGATACTCAAAAGCTGTCTAGGCATAGTCCTGGACATCTGGCTCTAGGTGGCCCTGGTTGAACAGGGATGTTGGAGCAGTTGACCTCCAGAAGTAACTTCCAACCTCAGCCATTGTGGGATTCTGGGAAATGTTTACTGCACTCCACTAATCTTACACAGTTATACATATAGGTGTGCCTTCCTCTCTTCCCTCAAAGGGAATCTGAGATCTCTATGTTGCATCGTCACAGTGAGATTTTTCAGAAGGTAAAGTTACAAACTGTAACTTTGTTAGTTATGAATCATGGAAACATTGATTTTGAAAGGTTTGTATTTTACCCTGTTTAAAAGTTGTCTGTGGTTATGATTATTTTTTGCTTGCCATCAGAATTGTTTTTTTTGTTCAAATTGAAAATATGTTTGTTTTCAAAACAAATGTAATTGTGGGAAAAGACCAAGCATTGCCATTTTTTTCACAGCAGGAATATTTTCGTTGGCTGGATCTGGTAAACCATTTCAGAAGAGAGAACTTCATTCTAACACATACGTGTACACACACAGGCATATTTGAATGTCCACGTATTTTGCTTTAAATTCAGGCTATGTTAAGTATTCCTGTGGAACATGTCCAGGTCCAACATGATCAATACAGCTTGGGCTATGTGTTGCTAGTACCTCTCTGCTTTGAAACAAGCCATCTGTCAGTAAATATTTGCTACTACCAAGTCCTCCAATCACACTGAAACCTGGGGTCTCATCTGCAGTGTACAAGTATATTGAGGTTTTTTGATGTATAGAACAGAAATATGTTGTATGTCTTCACTGCTATTTTATTATTTCACATCAAATCTTTCGAAGTAATGAATATTTTCCGACGTAGTATTTCACTCAGGAGAGAGAAATCATTTCCAGCTTTTCCCTCTTGACCGGTAGACACTGAATTAGTCTGAAGAATAGAAAATCTTATAGACTGTGTTTAATGGAGTCTGTAACACCTTTTATTCAGGAAATTCAGAGAGTTCAGAAGTATGGCACTGGTAGAAAAGCTATGCAGTGGATTTTAATACAATCTTTTTATATCAAATGTATCATATAATTTTGTATGGAGTTTACATGCCACATCCTCTTTTTCTTTGCAGGGTATATACCCAGCTACTTAGACAAGGATGAGCTATGTGTAGTATGCGGGGACAAAGCCACCGGATATCATTATCGCTGCATCACTTGCGAAGGTTGCAAGGTAAATGGCACGGTGGGAAAGTGGGAATCAGAAATAGCTCTCCGGCTCCTCCATTATACAGACTTCCTGAACTGTGCTGTCAAATCAAATAGGGACAGATTAGAAGCTAATAAGAACATCCAGTACTGATGATAAGCCATATCTGGTCATGCTGCTGCTCTTCATATGCATGAGGAATGTAGTTGGTTTATTGCCATGTTTGCTTCTGAAAAGAAAACAAGAAATTTAGATGGTTGTTGTTGCTGTTTAATAGTTAGCTTTTGAGTTTCCATTTTTTAATGTTTCTTTTGCCATGTTCTCAGTCAGAGTACATCAGCATGTTCCCAGCTACTCCACTGAAGCTGTTTATGCAATAGCTGAGGTTCTGTTTATGGCCATGAAGAGTCTGTAGCTATTAGCAGTATTCCATCCCTGTGAAGAAGCAAAAATCAAAATCCTTTCCACATGCTCATGCTACAGTAACATCCATCAATTTCAGAAGTATTGGCACCCAATTAAAATAGTTTCAAAAAGATTTTGACTTCTTTAACTTAAGCATATTGAAATGTGCTTTCAGCCCTAAAATGTATCTCCAAGACTACGTGCAAAATTAAATTTAAAAAGAGATTGCTTTGGGCAAGTAAATTAAAAAATGAGTAACAGAATCAGGCACATCTTACATGATTTCACTGCCATGAATTTGCCTGAATAGCTTGAGATGCTGTAAGAAAGCTATTCTTTCCTGCAGGAAAAAAAATTGTTTTTCTAAACAAATGGGACCACACATGTCTTGGACTAGTGTAAGGAGACTAAGCCATGAAAGTCTCATTCTGTTCATCCACAAAGTCTGGAACATTTGGATCTGAGATTTTGGGTTTGGATCGGCTTTAGAGCTCCTCATCACAGTAACTGTTGTGTTGAAATAGTTTCTTTGGTTGTACATCATTGCCCTAAGTTACATTTATGAAATGCACAGAGACCTAAATATCTTATGTATAGCAGTTTCATGGTAATATTCATAATGGTTTTATGCACATACTTACATACAACATATGGAAAAAGTACTTATATCTTTTAAAAGAGCTGTGGAGCTGCACAAGGGATTCTTACACATTTGCATCCTGAATACCAGATGATAACAATGTATAACATGTATAGATGCAACTCAATTCAGATGTAGGGAAGCAAGCAGCACTGTGGCATTATGAAGTATACTTAGCCCCCAGCTGAACAGCTGTATCTCTTGCCAGCTTTCCTGCTAAGGTTTTTGTTATTTCAACTCAAGTAGTTCTTTTTATGCCTGCCAGCTATTTTAGAGACAAAGCATACAAATCTACTTTTATCTTCACATACAGTTCTTCTGTCTGATGTACGATTTAAAATAATGCTTATGTGCACAAGGAACTGAGATAACAATTTGCAAAAAGCAATTAATTTCTTGGAGGAGCTGCATACACATTTCAAGTTGTATGATGTATCAACAAAGTTATATGTTTTATCAATACACAATATATATAATCAATTTTCAATTAATATGATGTTTACTAGTTGCTTCCACTCAAAGTCACTTTAATTTTGTAACAAGCATAATCAGGGCTGACAGCCAAAGATTTGCTTTGGCAAGTGCTTTCATGAACAAACCATCCTCACACCTGATTTCTGAAGCGTAAATTGTGAGGAACTTCAACACAAATAAATGAACATTGAGTTCTGACATCACTGAAGTGTTTTTACAGACTTTATCCATTGTATCTACTGCCATATAGGTGTGTAGTAAAGGAGTTTAGGAAGAGTTACTGCCTACAATACTATGTGCTTTCTTTAACTGATGAGAATAATGCTTTCTGTGGTGAAGTGTTTGGGCAGATATAGAGAGCAGCTTCCTTAGCATGTATCTAGAGATGAACAGAAAAGGTTTTCTGCAAAATTTTTCTGAGAAATGCAAAGAAATGAGAAGGTGAAATGGGCTGCCCCAGCAGAGGTGATTGCAATCATAAAGCTACAGCTACATTAAATCCCATGCAAGGTTTGGAAAACAGAAGCTCACTCGCTGAGATTCATTAGAGATTTTTCCATCTCTTGCCATAACTATTGATAACCCTGTGACCCTGGTTGTCCACAGCCATCTTAGGTCTTCAGGAAGGGGAGGAGCAGATCCTGTCTCTAGGACTTCATCACAGGGTTGAGAACAGAACCAAAACCGAGTGTTCAGTGGATGAGAGTTTGAGACTTATTCCAAACCCCACGTAAGGATATCTTGCCTGTGATTTCCTGGATTTTATCTCAACACGAGTGATCCCAATCTTTGCAAAGGCTCACACACAAGCTTTATTCCACTCAGTTTAATTAACATTTCAGGTCTTAATTAAGGAAGAAAGAGTTGCACTCTTAGCTCAAGCTGAACCTCATAAGATGAAACTCTAATGAGGAGAAGGCTCTTCATTGTCTTCACAGGAGTTAGGAGTACAAGCTGAAATACAGACTTATCTGTACATGTTAATTCAACATTCTGTGTTAAAAGAAATTGCGCACTGCTGTAAGATTTTACTGGGTGTTATTTAACATGATTTAAAAACAGACCTTTCACCTTCTGAAGTGAAGAGACTATTCATTAGACAAAATCACACCTGAAGAGACTGTTCATAAGGTAAAATCTCACTTGAATTTTGCCATTGTTTTGACTGAAACCAAAGCCATTCTGAGCAGCCTCAAACAGGACCAAGGTGTCAGTGTGTTCTCTGTGTCAAGGTAATCCCGAGCTGCATTGCTGAATGTAAATGGTCTCAAATAATGGTGAAACTTGAAATTAAACTGAAGTCTAAAATTTCCTGATTTTCAACCTAGCTTGTTCATATCTTGCAGTCATGGGGGGCTTATCCAGCCCTTGCAAAAGTCAGTGAGAAAAATAATGTTAAAATTAATACCAGGATTTTGTCCATAATGTTCAGAGATAAATTTTATCTGATTTCATTACCTACAGTGAGCTTTTATGGGGTGTTTAAATGAGTGAATTCAGTGGGATCACATTAGTTCATATGGTCTTAGAATGTGTTTAAATTTGCAATATAGTTCTATATCATGCTAAGATAGATTAGATAGATAGATAGATAGATAGATAGATAGATAGATCGATCTTTGGTGGTGATGGGGCTTTTGAAATTCTGTCATAAATACAAATTAAATCTGCTCCTCAGAAATACAAATAATTTATAAATTAGGGAGCTTTTGAGTTTAGAACAAAACTCAAATATGGTATAGGGTGTATTTGCAAAGTCTTTGTTTTCCCCAGATTTGGTTGGTTTTTTGACTTTTATTGAAAGAAAGGAGTGGAACTGTTTGTCCTCAATCCTTTAATAGCACAAACACACCACCATTGTTACTATTTGCAGAAGCTGCTTTTTAATTAAAACTACATGTATGCCTTTTAATATCCTTCAAAATGATTACAGAGTTTGAAAAGGGGCTAAAAATAAAATACTTCATATACAAAAAAAAATTTACCACAGTAAAACATAAGACTACATGAGGACGTGTACACAGTATTTGTGCCTCAAGACAGCATTACTTGCACCTTTATTTCTTTATCTAAGATGTCTATATGTTCTTAACTGTTAGGGAAAATCAAGATAAATTCCATATGCTATGAATCTGGTTTGAGAGCTTTCAAAGGATTTGAAAGGGAATGAAGTGTGTTATCTTGCTTACTTAGGTACATGCCTAATGAACCAAGCAGTTCCCAGTTTTTAAAAATTGCTCAGTACTAATACTTTATAATGTGTTTATTTCTTGCACCTAGGGTTTTTTTAGAAGAACCATTCAGAAGAACCTCCATCCAACCTATTCCTGTAAATATGAAGGAAAATGTGTGATAGACAAAGTAACAAGAAATCAGTGCCAGGAATGTCGCTTCAAAAAATGTATCTTTGTTGGCATGGCAACAGATTGTAAGTATATTTTCCTGGTTTTCTTTATTTTATTTTTTTTTTCAGTGTCTGTGTTTGCCTAAAGTATGTTGATTGATGAAGCTTGTTAAAGTAAAGTAGAACTGCCAGCCCTTTTCTGGTTTTAATAACTTGTACCAGGGAATTGCACTCATTGCATTAAGCCACTTTCACAGGGTTGTAATTTTTTGTTTATCCTTCATCAGGCTGCACCTTTTCCTGGCCTTATCAAGCTGAGTAACAGTAAGAATGTTCACTCTTTAGAGGAGAGGAGGAAGAAATGCATCTGGATGGACACTTTGCTTGAGATAAAAACATCTTGTTTAGAAAATTCTGGAGGATGTGAAATTGAATGTCATTGTATGAGTCATCCTGCAGTTGTTTGTTTTATTTTTAGCCCTGAAGAAGTTATCTGCTGCAAAGATTTCGGCTCTCATTCTAAAGAACTAGAAAATATGGCTGTAAGATTAACCCTTAGGGGTCTTCTTTTCCTGCCATTGCACAGGGATTTACACCAATAATTTCAATTACTACAAATGGGAGAAAGTCACATAAAACCCCCAGAAGTCATATAAATCCCCTTTTGCCTTCATGGTTGTTGCCAGTATAATCCTTTGCAGAAGAACTGACAGGAAAACAGGCCCAATAAACAACAGAAAAATAGTCTAACTTAGTATTTTCATTGTTATATTCATTGTGTATAACAGTGTCCTCTGTCTAGAGGGAAATAGAATAAAGGAGACAGTTTCATTCTGGCCAGGTATAACCTTCAGGTGAGGGGCTGAATAGCAGTGAAGTAGTGAGCAGAGCCGCCCTGGGGCCTGTGTATCTGGAGTCACTGGAAGTAATGGGCCTCTACAGGAACAGCACTTGTAGGGATTAGGGAAAGAGCCAAAGGCATGTTGATCTGATTGTGTTGTGCTTCAGGCAGATGAGCCTTCTGTGAACAAGTGCTCCCACTTTCTTCAATCCATGTTACCTTCTCCTAGCATCCAACAACATATTTTGCACTTGAGAGCAGTGAGTGTGAGCATGCTGATATGACTTTAAAGGAAACAGGAGTGCATCTTTCCCAATTGGGATTACTCCAGATCTGTTATAGGAGCACTTGGACACCTCCCAAAGATTTTGCATATTAGTTTTATTAGTGGAACAACCCATTGAGGAAAATGGCAGTATACAAAGCATTACCAGGAAGGCAAGTCATGCTTTGCTCTCCAGGCTTCTGAGAAAATGAAGTTTGAACGGAGAAGTAAGAGAACTGTCTCAACTGTGGGTCTTGCCTAGACTATTTCCTTACTTATTAGTTAAGGTGTTTGTAAGCAACTGATATCTCAGGCACAGAAAAGACCAAAGTTCTGACAGTCTTAAGAGCTTCCTTCCATTTTTGTATGTTTTTTCCCCTGCTAGTGGTGTTGGATGACAGCAAGAGGTTGGCAAAGAGGAAGCTGATAGAAGAAAATCGAGAGAAGAGACGTCGGGAAGAGTTGCAGAAAACTATTGGGCACAAACCAGAGCCAACAGATGAGGAATGGGAGCTCATCAAAATTGTTACTGAAGCACATGTGGCCACCAATGCACAAGGAAGCCACTGGAAGCAGAAAAGGAAATTTCTGGTAAGGACTTGTAGCCTTCTTAGAGCCAGGTTCTGTTCTTTCTTCTGCAGTGCCTTCCCAGTATTGCAATCCCAAAGAGATTCTCTTGCCAGTGTACTGATGTTTGTGGAAAAAGGATGATTTTGTGTAGTTATTACTTTGTTTTTTTGTGTCTGAACCTCAGTGTTTGATCAGACCATGTATTTCAAAGGATAAACAATTGCTGTGTTAAGGCTTACTCAGCTGGATACTTTTACTGTGCTATGATAAGAAAAAAGAAGAAAAATTGTTTCACTCATGATTGAGAACTGAAGCATACTGTATACTGTATTTTTAAAATATATTCTATCTGTATGCATACTGTATTTTAAAAATATATTCTGTCTGGGGATAGTTGTCTTTATTAGGAACTATCATAAAATATATTGAAAGTGCTAAAACAATATAAAGTTCTAGATGAAAGCTGGTATTTTTTTGTTAATAACTCAGGGGTTTTGCCTCTTTTGGTTAATGGTGGGTACATTAATGAAAATAAGTTAGGCAAAGAAAATTAATTTCAGTGAGAACAGGATGATGCATTTGGGATTGTAGCCTACAAAACAACTTAGATTTTCATCCTATAAATAAGGGTCAGAAAATAAATGGTGATTTGTGATGCTCAACCTTAAAAAAGGATTTATTTGATTTTTCTAAATCGATTTTCAAGGGAAGTAAGTGCAGAATGCAAAATGCTTGTACAGCACAAAAGAGGGATTAGAGATTGCATTTCAGACTGAATTTCAGGGGTCTTTAACAGTCAGTGTATACTAAATCAGATAGAGCACACTCATCTTTTTGCAAGTCTAGGCTCCTACTACGTAATTCACCATGGGAATTTCAATTCACTGCTGAATTGCTAAGAGAAATTACATATTCAAAGCAGCTGATCTCTTTTATAATGTTGCTTTTATAATTTTTTAAATTGAGTTTCACCATCTAAATTTCTATATGAATGGCTCAAATTCATAATACTCTACAGCCAGGAAACCACAGCCAGTTGTCACTGGCAAGAAACAAGAGAGCACAATATCCAGGGATATTGCAGAGCAAGGTGTGAGCAGATCAAGAAGCATCTGCAGTAGTACTTTTGGTTGCTTAGACCGGAGTGCTGTTCTTCGGGTATCAGCTGATTTGGGATAAAACCTAGGGAGCTCAAGGCTAGGGCTGGGAATGTGCTGTTGTAGAGCAGGAGACGCTGACAGTCTGCCCCAGGAGCTATGGATTTTTCCTTATGTGGCTGACGCTAATTCTTTGACAACAGGGACTTCAGTGGGGTCTGCATCTCTTCTCCTGTTGAGTTAGGTGGAAAGGGCTCCCCTGCAGTGTGTTAGCTTTAGCTGGCTCTCCTGACTTGCTTTGCCTTTCCCGAGAAAATGCTGTGCTCTTTCTTTTTCTCTGTAACAATGGTTCATGTGGATTTAAGCGTTTGGTCTTTTTGCTTGGAAGTGATGAAGGTTGTTTATAATGAGCACACAGACAATGTGGTTTAGTTACCCAAGATTCAGGCAGGGAGAGAGCCTAGAAATGAGTTTGAGTTTTTTAGTAGAAACCATCAGATAATTGAGCCCAGTCTTCTTCATTGTTCCTTTACAATTGGTGCTTGCTTTATTAACATATTGCTGAGTTTCTTCTTGTAAGAAGTTAGATTTGGATTCAGATTGGTTACAGAGCTATGGAAGGATCTTTTATGATGTTTCTTTCAAAAAGTGGTTGAACACAAGTTTTTATTACAGACAGTAATAAAAATTTGAGCACCTTCCCTGTTTAAATGTCTTATATAAATGTCATGGAGCCCATCAGTCTTAAAGGTCTACTTCTCTGGATTTTATCTAGTTTTTGACCTTAATGTGAACAGAATGAACTCTCTGCATGTTGTTTGGTAGGTGTTTTGTAATTACAAAGCCACACTTAATGAAACAGCTTTGATGTACCTGTTTTTAAAATATGTGGTAACATTGACCAGCTGCATAAAAACCAGATGAACAAGTGCAGTTGGAATTAAAAAACACTCATTCCAGTTTCTTTTTTAAACCATTTCATTGTATATCCCTATTGAAATGCTCAAAATATGATTTGTTTCTCATTTGGAGAAGCCTTGAGCTGAAGTCATGCAACAAGCGATTTTCAACCAAAATTTTCCCCAGCTGAGTTCAAATTCTATTTACATTATCCAGGGTCCCCCTTCTAACCTTTAGGTTAGCCTGGTCTTGCTCATAAGTTGTTTTAGCTTTGCAAATAAGTTGTTTTCGCCTTTTGGAACCTAGCCTTGGCAATTTCCTGGTGGGNGCAATCTGTTCTGGGGAGACTTTCCAAGCTTTGAGTAGGTAAAAGAGACTAATTCTGCAAATCTTGCAGCATCTTTTTAGGGGTAACATGTCTCCTCAACTCTCTTTGGTTTTAGAGAAACTTTAGAGCTTTCAGCTCCTGTAAGGAAAAATGTGCCTATGTTTTTAAGCAAAAGATGCATGTGCTGCACCCATAAAATACATAGATACAGACACAAGGAAGAAACTGCACAACAGTCCAGCTGTCCACAAAGAATGGGTAGGAGCCTACCAGTCACCCAGTTCTCTGTGCAGTCACCTCTTTCATAAATGCCTTACAAACAAATTCACATTTTGTGATGTAAATGGACTTTACATATAAAGCAAATAGCGTTGCTTTTTATTTTAGTGTGTTTTCCATCACCAAGCAGGACTTTTTAGAGTATAAAATAGTTGCTCTAAGACAGACTGCTCCTTTAAATATCTTTGTTTATATCCGTAGCCAGAAGATATTGGGCAGGCACCAATAGTTAATGCCCCAGAAGGTGGGAAAGTGGATTTAGAAGCCTTCAGCCAGTTTACAAAAATTATCACACCAGCGATTACAAGAGTGGTGGATTTTGCCAAAAAGTTGCCTATGTTTTGTGAGGTAAGAAGACTTTCTTGCACTCCTCATTTATATGCCTGTTGTTAAAAACTACTCAAAGTACTCTGGCAAGGAACTTAAAAATTCAATGTGTCTAAAATTAAAAAATTAAAGGCACTCAAAATTGATGGGACAATAATCATCTGGATTTTCATGACTTTTCTTTTTCCTGTGATTACTGAAATCCTGAGTTTGTTAATCTGGAAGTTATTGTGGTTCAATAGGGACTCAAATATGTCTGTAGAGGTGGCCTTGAACAAAGCAAATGAACAAAAAGATACTGTCTAGAAGCATCTAGAAGCTGACATGTTTAATAAAATCTTCCAGCACATGGTTCCCTGTGTATATTCTGGTTCCCTGGCAGGTACAGTATTGTCGAGTTGGGTCTATGCAGTAAAAAATTCTTCGAATTCAGGAAAGCAGCTCTGTCCAGGAGTAGCACTTGCCTCATTGGGTTCCCTAGGCTTGGTTTTCCTGAATGGGGAGGTTGTCCATAAAGGAGTCTGTGAAAGTAACAGATTGTCATTCCAGGTAGATACTGACATGTAAATATACAAGAAATAGACTCAAAGGCTTGGTTGCACATTAGGAATACAGAGGCCTCATGCTGGTCTCATTTGTACCAGGGTGTTGTTTTTATTGAAGGACCAGGTGCAACGGCTGATTTTTTTTCCTCCAGTTTAATAAATGGTATCAGAACTGCAGCCTGAAATAATATTTCAGTCTTAATAATCTAACTAATTTTCATAGAATCATAGAATAGTTTGGGTTGGAAGGGACCTTAAAGATCATGTGGTTCCAACTCCCCTGCCATCGGCAGGAACACCTCCCATTGCTCCCTTTGAGGTCAACACCCTACCAGGAAGGAAGGGTAAGGCAGCCATAACATCATACTCTATTGTGGCTGGCAGCTTTCCTTTAAAGTCAGTCAGGGAGAGTTATATATGTCCTCTGGCAAGTACAGAACAAGAATAGGTAAGTATCAATAGTTGTCATAGTGTAAATATCTCACCCTGGCCAGCCTCTGCATTGGTGCCATCAGTCAAGGAAGCATGAAATAGTAGCCAAGCATGAAGATTTTAAAATATGAGGAATGTGTCCATAGATCATGAGGCCCCTCCAGCATTTAGCATCTGAGGGAATATGTCTCCTCTGATTTGGCATTTGTTGGTGGGAAATTGCAGTGACATACCAAGGTAGTCTTTTTAATTTAGAAAGCTCTGCCAGTCACACACAGACTTCAGTGCCCATCTGACATCTCCTACCCCTCCTGGCTACCATGGGCCCACTTGTGTCAGAGCTAGGCAGGAATCATGGATGAAGAAGTCAAGGCATCGTTCAGCATGACCCTCTGTATGTTGTGTGGCTCAGCTGGACAGGCTTTGTTTACATTACCGTTGTGTGATCCTGACACCTGCCCATATACAGCAAGATCTGATGGCAGGGTGAGGGACAACTTCTCATGAACACAAAGGGGTAGGATAGCTGTCCTCTGAGTTGTCATATAGCACTTACTGTAGCATGAAGAAAATGGCAAATATTTGCTCCTTTTTGAAGGGGCACCCTCCTTTTTAACTTTGTTTCCAGTATGATTTTTGACCCATTTATTTTTCTTACAAGCAACACTGAGTGGGCTGTAGATGTTTTACAAGAAAAAAACACTCCTTTTTGCCATAGGACCTGCAGAGCATTAAACATTAAATCAGTTTATAATTCCAGAAGCTGTCTGAGAGTGTAGTAAATGTCAATGAAAGAGGGACATGACAGGGAACATCCATGGCCACTTATATTTTTATGGCTACTTTTCCTTCTTTTTTACATCTTTGGACATGTATAGAAGTCAGCAAGGCACTGTGAGTGCCCAGCTTAGTTTGTGTGCACCCATCAACCCCTGCCTCAAAACAAGTATCCAATCCCTGAGTAATCAAAGTATAGGAAAAGTTCATTTGCTTTTCTGTCTTTCTCCTGTTGTTCCCTTCCTGCTTTTCTTTCTGCTTAGGAGATGAGGGTTGAGGAGAATGTAATAAGTTTGATGTGAGTTTTAAATGTCAAGGCGTCAGTGGTTCCACAGTGCGTGAAGCTGTATAAATACTCTTTGAGGTTGCTTAGCTCAATTCCATGGTGTTGCATTGCCCATGTGTCCTGCAGAGGTGAGCACCTCAGACTCCTGCCTTGTGCTTTTTCTCCCTGCAGAGAAAGGAAAGGCCAACACGCGGCAGAGTTTCAGTCGCATTTGTTGATCCAGCTACTTGAAGAGGTTCTGGTAGCAACACTCAAGTGATGAGTGTAGGTAGCATTAAAATCTGCACAGTTGGGAGCAGAACTGATGTTCAAGCCTTCTGTCTCTGCTAACTCCTGCTACTGGTTGATATGACCTGAGGCCTAGCATCTGTGAAACAGGTGTCCCATGTATCCTTCAGAATTAGGAAAGCTGGTGAAGGACAGGCATAGTCAGACCACCACTACCATAAAGTAGTTTTAAGAAGGATCAAGTAGAAAGAAAAATCCTCATTAGTTTCAAGGCTCGCTAATAGAACAGCTGAAACATCGCAAAATATATTCTCTACTGCTATTTGTTTCTTTTCTACTATTCTTCCTTCTATTTAGAAGCTTGGTGGTTTTTTTAATTTCTCTTTTCTTGTCCCTTCTCTCTTCCTTTCTTTCCTGTCCTTTTTTACACTGCCATTGCTTATTCCAGTATCTCTTCATGGTTCCTCTCACATCTATTCTCATTTAATTTTTTTTTAACTCTGTTTCTTTCCCTACTTCAGTCTCTGCTGCCAAACAGTAGAATTGTCATTGGGTAGCAAGATTGCTGCTGTGCCTGTGCAGTCTTCCCCACACTACTGCTGAGCTGAGGGTCATCTGTAGGGAAACTGATTTGCCCTGAAGAGGATGAGTCAGTTTTCTTGTGTATTAAGCACTTCTCTCTTGAAGCTGGCATTGCTGAAAAAGTAGCTGCATGACAACTCATTTTCCTGACCATGACTAGCTTTGTGCTTAAAACTCTAACAGGGAACTGCTTTCCACTTGCTTTAGGTAGCTCTGCATCATTTCCCACCAAATCAATGCACTTGCTTTGCAAGTACACTGTTGCCATGTAAACCTGTAGTTCATGGGAGTTTCATTTTGAATTGCAAAACTGCTAAATATAATAATTTTAAAGAAATTTTAAAAAGGCTTTTTGCCTCCTTTCAAGCCAAGTAGACGTGTGTTGCTCTTTCATTTGTGGGACCCTTGCTGTTCACATATGTGAACAGTCTCAAAATTGTCTTGGTGAGTTTTGTTATCATTGAATAACCTATGTAAACATAAAGACATGCTGTATAGAACATGTTCTGCTCATGTGTCATCATCCTGGTTATACTCTGTAAATACAGAACCTACATCTAACAATTTGGACAGCTTGCCTTTGATAATGGCATGGAAAAGACACGTGCCCTGAAGTTCACAGCTTGTGCACCAGCATAAAAGCTGTAGCTATACCGTAGATTTTCTGTCTGTCCAGCAATAGTGTAGGGACTTCAGGGAGGGCAGCCTTACTAGATTAAGTATAGATTAATAAATTCTCTGTTGTTAAAATGGACAGTGAGAATTACTGCTCCACTGATTGAGGTATATCCTCTAGATATAAACACTTAATTCCTTTTACTTAAAACAGATTCCACTCTTACAGACCCTCCCAAATGTCTTTCTTTTCCTCTAGTGAGGTAAGAAATAAGTATGGCTGGTAGTGAATTTAACTGGGATGGCTGAGGTCTGCACCTACCCCAATTATAGTTTATTCTGCTGTGGTAAGTTGTGAGCTGAGGGAGCCATCAGCTGTGTTATTGCTAGATTTCCTAAGGGTGTGTGGGGATACTAACCAGGGAATGTTAACCTGCTGGCAGTTCCTGAAGGCAGCAACACAGATCCTGGGTGTTTGTGCAGAGCAGTGTGTTTGGAGAGGAGCTGCACTATGTGATGCAGTGTTCTGGGCTTGAACTGCAACTTTGTGCTCGTGGGTTTATTGTAGTTGTAAAAGCCACTCAATTTGACAAACATGAATTTTTCATTTATAATTTCTGCAGCTGCCATGTGAAGACCAGATCATCCTTCTGAAAGGCTGCTGTATGGAGATCATGTCCCTCCGAGCAGCAGTTCGCTATGACCCCGAGAGTGAGACTTTAACACTAAACGGGGAGATGGCGGTGACAAGGGGCCAGCTGAAAAATGGGGGTCTTGGCGTAGTGTCTGATGCCATTTTTGACCTGGGCATGTCTCTTTCTTCATTTAACCTGGATGACACCGAGGTTGCCCTTCTTCAGGCTGTTCTGCTCATGTCATCAGGTGAGAACAGAAATATAACGGGATGCAAACAATTTTGAAACTCTTTGGTCTTTGTCACAAGCCTTTTTGTAAAGGAAATAAGATAGGTTAGGTCTTGTCGTGCTGACTAAAGTAATGTGGAGGAAGTTTTCTCTCAAATCCCCAGTCACTTATTTTGGTGTTTTCTCTCAAATCCCCAGTCACTATTTTGAAATAAGATAGGTTAGGTCTTGTCGTGCTGACTAGATTAATGTGGGGGAAGTTTTCTCTCAAATCCCCAGTCACTAACTTTGGTGAGCACTAGGAAAGAAGTTCAGGGAGATGGAAATAAAAGTGGTTTTGGTAACACACCTTACTCAATTTGGTACTTAGGAATGAGCCAGGGATGATCATCAAGAAGAAATCAGTTCTGATTCTGAGCCAGTTTGCCTTAAATGAAAAATAGGTAATTAAGCAACACTGGTCCTTATGAAAAGCTCCCTCTTCCCCTGAGTAATGTTATGCATTGGGAATTCATACACATTTCCACCAGTCTCATATATTTAGTTTGACTTGCCCTCTTGCTTTCCTAATTAACAGCACCATTGCTTCCTAATGGGCATTTATGAGCTCTGCTGTTTCCCTGTGCTGGAACCATTTGCAACTGGGCACAATACAAAAGTAGCACAGACAACTTCCTATGATTTCCAAAGGGTTTCTAACCTTCCCATTTTGAGTATGTTTTCAAATATGCTTCCAGTGGTTGTGCCAGCTCAAAGAGGAAATTCCATTTTTGGACAGTGGCAGGTTTGGGATGATTTTGTTTTAAGATGGCTTTGAAGATTGGACACTGAATAACAATACACAATCAGTGATTTACAAGCATTCACTGTGTCTGAAGTAAAAAGGTTTCCACATTATATCACAACACAGCACTTCATCTTCCCCATCAAAATATTTTGGTTTCTTTTTAGGTCCCTACACAGTGATACAGGAGCAGGGCTTACAGAAGGCAATTCAAAAAGGACCTGCTTTCTCAGAAGTGTCTCCTGAGAAGTGATTTGTGAAAGGGCCTTTCCCAGTCCTCATCTGGGTGCCAGTTGAGACAGACAGACTTTTGGCCTTTTTTGTTCCTTGATGCTTCACCTGGGATCAAAGCAGGATCAAACCACTGGTCAGATTGTAGAAAAAAAACAATAGAAAAGAACTGTAATTTAGATATATGGCAAGGATTTTTTTAATGTTTCTTTATTAGTTATTTTACAGAAAAATGTAGATAGAAGCCTTAGCTGAAATCAGGGATCTGATGCTCTAATCACTGTAAAGAAACACTTCCCAAACACCTACACTTTAAGTGAGCAAAGCAGGCAAAGGATGAAGAAAAGAAGGATTATTTTCCTCTTTTAACAGAGATAGTACTAACAAGTGAGTTGGCTGGAGTGAAAGAAGTCTGTGGCAGAGCCACAAATGTCCCCAGTCTCTCTCCTTTCTTTCCTAGCATCAGAATCATCCTATTTTTCCTGATTTATGATGAAGCATTGGTTAAAACAAATAAGAATGATAATTCTACTGCTTTGTATCTACAGATCGCCCAGGCCTTGTCTGTGTCGAGAGAATAGAAAAGTGTCAAGAGGGTTTCCTTCTGGCATTTGAACACTACATTAATTACAGAAAACACCATGTTGCACACTTTTGGCCAAAACTGCTGATGAAAGTGACAGACCTGCGAATGATCGGAGCCTGCCATGCCAGCCGCTTCCTGCACATGAAGGTGGAGTGCCCCACAGAACTGTTCCCTCCGTTGTTCCTGGAAGTGTTTGAGGATTAGAGAGACTGAAGTGGTTCTCCGCACCCATCGCACTACTGGCTGTCATTTCATCCCGTTGCCCAGCTCTTCTCACCTGTTTGTTCTTCTTCTTTCGTGGTCTTCTGTTTCTTGAGACGGGGCTGGGGTTTTGTTTGGGTTTTCTTTTGGGGTTGCTGGGGGGCAGTTGTATACACATGGATGAAAACATCCCTTTAATGCGGGTACTTGTGACTATTGCAATTTGTTCTTCAGTCCTTTGATGTGAGTGCTTTGACAGCTTAACAGTGAAAATACGAACAGACCAATCTCATTCACCAGCATTTGTGTGGTCACCAGCTCACACCCATCATTGCCTGGAAAATAGGGGAGAAAGATTGAAGTGGCAGAAAAATTAATTGGCCTTCAAGTTAAAACAGCTATTGTTAATTTGACCCTGACAATTCTGTCTTGTATTACCTCTTTTGCAGGGTACAACTGATGAATTCATAATACGAAATTTCTGGTCTTCATGATTGTTTCTATTGTAACAATTACCACTGTGATCTAGGATCTTCATCATCATCATGAGCCCATCATTCTCTGAGGTTTTTTCCCAGCAGATGCAGTTTAACTGTGCCCCATAAATCAAGTACTTAAATAATGCAGAGTTTTAGAGGGGACTGAGTCTTTTTTTTCCCACGTGTATAAGATATTAAGATCTTCAGTTACTAAATTTGGACTCCAGGTAATTTCACTGGAAGGTTTGTTGGAGTGAAGAGGGAAATTTGATCCTCTGAGGTGCTTTTCCTGATAGTGGAGGGGTCTGCTTTTTCTGAGGTGTGTGGAAAATCCATCACTATGAGGGTGAAGGCTCTCTGTCAGGATAGCAGGCAGTGTCTCAGAGTTATTCAGGGATATGAGGGCTCACAGAATGAGGACAAGGAGAATGAAACATATGGGGTGATCTTCAGATGGGACAGAAACCAACTGTGTTATTAACAACACTCAAGACTGTAGAGCTTTATCCCAGTAATACAAATAGTGTTGCT
>WEIU01009076.1:660655-714183 GCA_013389925.1 Aegithalos caudatus
AAAAACAAAAACAAAAAAAAACCCCTGCATTTAACAGGGAAAAGGCATGTTATAGGTGGCTGCAAGGTCTTTGGTATCTCCTTGCTCAGACAGGAACAAAAAGGGGAAGAAGTTGTCTTTGCTGGGATAACCATAGAGGCAGAAAGCTTCGCTGCTTGATGTAATGTTTAAAATGGAAATGAAAACTGGTGCATGTCTTTGTGCATCTATAAAGTTGCAGCAGGAGTTGGCTAGGGCTGATAAAACAGGTCCCAAGTGAAACCTCAAAGATATATTCTCTAATCTAAGGGAAAGGGAAGGGAAGGGAAGGGAAGGGAAGGGAAGTCTGAGCCCCCTGATGTTGGAATTGTAGATAATGACAAAAGGTAAGATCCAGGCTATGATGTGGTGAGGTTGTTCCTCACTCCAGTGAAATGTAGGAGAGGTCACAGGGATTGTTATTTGCTTTCACAAAAGGCACAAGAAAGTGTTTGGCAACTGAGACACAAAAACAAAACGCACACTTTAAAACCAGCACATCTTGGTGAAGTGGGTCAGAATCCATGACTCTGAGGAGCAGAGAGCCTGCAAGATGCATAACCATGAACATCCCAGAGGACTGAGCCAGAGAAGGGTTGGAAACCTCTAACTCAATGTGCTTGTGTGCCAGGAGTTCCTTTACTTCTGGGCAGGAAATCCAGAAGAAGGCCTCTTCAAGGACTCAGAGGGATCTGACAGACCTTAGCTGCCAATGCCTTTAAGCCTCCATGGCCAGGTGGGACAACCTGGATGTCCTCTTGCTCTCCCACTGTTGTGCTCCCTCCCCACATAGAGAACAAATGTGGTAGCTTTGCCTGGCTGCTCTGTGACAGTAGTGGGAAATTTTTCAGACAGTTCCAAAACAATGGGGGGGGCACATAGAGTAGGTTTTTCTCCTGGATACCAGAGCACACACCAAAGCTTCTGACCTCTCCCTCTTGCCAAAGTGAGCTCCTTGCTCTCTGTGCCCACAATCCTGGTTCTAGCCCTGAGATTCCCACGTGAAATGAAACAGCTGAGCACACTCTGTGCTGGTTCAGCTGAGTCCCTTGGAGGTGAAGCCCATCTTTGTGGCTGCCTGGGCAATGAACAAGGCACTTTTCCATTCAGTCAGTGCATGCTTTGTCAATCATGTGTTAATCACCTCAGTCTAGACATTGTTCTCTTCCAGAGAGAACAGAGAGATCTGGAAGAGCTCACTGCCTTCACAGTGATGGTCTGTGAAGGCAGGTCCTAACATCCATCTAGCATTCCAGAGCAGTGTGTGTGGAGAAGGAAAGTACCCCAAAGGCATGAGCCTCCTGGAAGTCCAGCTGACACCAGAGCTGGGATGAAGGGCACCAAAACAGACTTGTACTCACCAGGTCAGGAGCTACAGAGATGGAGTGATGGTCACAAAGGCCTGCCTGTAGGACATGGGTGGTGACAACAGGGGCAGGTCTGTGGCCTCCAAAGGCTGTTGCAAAGTTCAGGAGCAGAGTATTCTTTGTCAGAACACTGTAGTGATAAAACAGGTTGGTTCTAAAATCCCAGCATTCACTTGTTTATTCTCCTCAGAAGTATCCTGTCCACTAGAGTTTCTCAGTTTGTATTGCTGCCAAGGCCCACGGGAGAACTGAGAGATTATGGGGGAAGGGAAGGAAGCTGTTCCTTGCAGAAAGAGAGGGGGTTGAGCTCCCTGCAGTCTCTGTACATATGCACAATTTTGCACTCAACACATGCCTGAAAAACAAAATTGAGCCAAGCTGTTTCCAGCCTATATTCCTTAAAGCCCTGTGTTGTAAAGGAGGTGCTCATTGCCCTTTAAATCAAAGGTCATCTGGGGCAGTACATTTTGGGAGCCAAGGATGGTTTCAAGTCCCAGGTTGCCCTGTACTGAGAGCAAGGGAACACACTGGGCTGGGAACATCCATGGTGAAATCACAACATGCCTTGAGCAGCTGACAGGCACACAGCCCTGGGAGCCTGGAGCTACTGGAGATGCACTCCAGCTCCAGCAGCAGGGCTTGGCTACTGGTCTGAGCTCAGGGCAGAAAGGACACAGAGTCCACTTGGGGTGTGAGGTGTGGGATTCTTCTTAATTTCATTTTTACTGCAAGTTCTGTTAAAGAAATCAGTAGTGAAACTAGGCAATCGCCTGATGTTAATGATAGCTTGTCACATTTCTAGCTGTGCTTATCTGATCAGATTTGCCTCTAGCCTTGGCTGCAAACAGTTGAAGGTACCTACACTCCATTATTACCACACGTGTTTTTTCCTGAACTAGGCATGATGACAGTATTTCAACATCAAAATAAACCCCACAATATCCATTCCTTTTTTTCTGGTGGAAAACAAGGTGTTTATAAGGATTTTAGCCAGGAGATGTCAAGACAAAATAGATGTCTAGACCAGGAGAAGAGGCTGGACTAATAAGCCAGATTTCAAAATCGTTTTATAACCTGTGATGCTGCACTTTTATCCATGTACAGCTCCAGGAGATTTACCCCAGTAATGTTTTCATTTCATCAAGGAAGTAAGACTTTTTTCTCTTCTTTTGGGCTTCTTAAGAGACTTAGGAGCTGCTTTCCTTCCTCAGAGCCAAGATGCTTGACTTCTTCAAAGTCAAGGAAGCCCCTCTAAGCTGTTAACGTTTGTCTCTGCTGCAGATGAAGTTTTCTTCCAATTCAAAGTATATCTTATGCAGAGAGGTTGATCAAGAAGAGGGAATAGTTGTCTGCACTGGCCATTTGACCTTTGTTCCTACATGTCTCCCATATGCACGTGCTGACTCCTAGGAATTTTCCATTCCAGCGTGCCATAGTAGCTGCTGCCCTTGGATCAGAGGTCAGGTGCCAAGGGCTCGTAAGAAGGAGAGTTGTTCTGGGTGGATGCCAGTGCTCTCCATAGAATGGAAATGCCATCACTCTAAAAGTACTGTAAAAGCTTATATTCTTTATGGGAGGGTGCAGATTTTTCCTGTTGCATGAGTTAAGGGTAAATCATGAAAACCTTGCTGTTCTTTCCTTTCACAAGCTGTGAGATAGCTCAGGACTGCATCATTCTTGGACCAGATTTGGAGTAGTCTAGCTCTGACCATAAGAACATGTTCTGAGCTTCAATTCACTTGGCACTTGTTTTAGAAGTTGATCTGATCATTGTATTAAGAAATCTGTTGCCTTCCCTCTAAGTATACATCATGTTCCTGAAGTGGGTGCTGTCTAGTCTCTACTGAGTTTTCCCTTTAATTTTTTACTTTGTCACTTCAGGCCCACTGGATGGAATAATTTTCACACACTGCAAACAAACAGATGACTAGTAATAAAACCCAAGACTTGAAGCTGCTTTTGAAATTTCAGTTCTTGAAAACAGACATTGAAAGAAACCCCTCCATTTCTCTTCTCTGTATAAATCTCTGTGTAAAATGCCTTATCCAATACAGAAAAAATTCCTACTGCTTCTGCATTGGAACATCAGTATTCTAATGATTTTAAGGTGCAAATGGGGAAACCAACAGATGACAACTATAACCTACTAGAAGTAAGCAGAGAGAAAAGGGATAGCTTAAGATTTGTTTAATTTAAAAAGCTGACCTAACTGATGATGATGTGTTTGGATCCAAGCCTAAAAGCTGTTAAAGCTGTTCAGAAATCAATTAGATATAGAAAAAAAATCTTACTTGCATGTAAGTCAGTGATCCCCAAAATATATTTTAGTAGGAATCATTCTGAATAGAGCATCTATTTTTCCTAAAGTGGAAATAAGAGCATTGAGAAGTGGCATACTTGTCTAACAAAAAGTGAGAGAACTCTAGCATTTTTCACAAGTTTTACTCTGCACTTTTTGTAAAGCCCAGTTCCTTTGGGGCTTTACTCCCTTACACAGGGGGGAAAGTCCCAGAGGAACTTGGCTTTGCAAAACATCTCATTTGGTTGGAAAGCCAACATTCTAGCTAACCCAGTTTGAAACACTGTGTTCCAACCATAGGTTCAATGCACATACACAAATGAAGCTACAAAATAAAGTGGTTTTTACTGAACCCTGATTTTGTGACAGCATCCTAGCACACTGAGTGCCTGGCCAAACCCTGCCAGCTGTAAAGCAGGGCAGAGTGTTGGCACCTCTGTTGTTTAAAATGTCAGGACTCTTCCCACATGGAAGAGGTGGTGCATTATGCTGTCAATGTTGATTTTGCAGCTAGACAATAAGTGGTAGCTTGTGTGACAGACATGCTGATGGATAGATTCAGGGAGCCATTTATCATGTAAAATGTCTCTGATGAGAAATATCCCCTGGCTGACAGTCTGGAGGTATCAGGATTGCTGTCAGAGCCTTTATAAGCACCACGTTGGTTTTGGTCTGATTCTGTGCAGTCTTCTTTGAACTGCTCCGTGGTTCTTACAGTACACAGCTGGTGAGGACGTGCATGAGGGAGGGAGGGAATTTTGCTGCCTGAAAATCATTGCCTATTCACAACACTAGCATCACTTACACTCTTTGTAACTGGGCTGTGAAGACAGGCTGAGCTTGTCCCTTTGAGGAGTCTGGGCAGAGAACTGCTTTGAAAGCACAGGTAGTTGTTTCCTTTGGATCTTGTGAATGCCTACTGGGCTGTTTGGAAGACTGCATTTCAAACTGGTTTAGAGACAAAGCTGGTTTTCCAACTAAATTAGATGTTTTGTAAAAGCGTTCTTCTTTTCATCAACTTCCTTCAACCTGCAGTTCAGGTATTCTTTTTGCAGATACAGCATTGCAGTTTATCCTGGGTCTGCAGCACGGGTGTGGAACCCCAGAAACGAGCACCTTCAGCTGGAACAAAGAGAAACTGGCTTTGGAAATACAGCCATAGGATCCTCTGAAGCTTATCTCCCTAGCCAGGCTGCCTCTCTCATTCCTTATCACCTGGCCCCTGTGCACAATGCCAGAAACTGTGTAATGGGCTCCAAACTCCAAAGACCCCTCTCCTGCAGTAGAGTGAGGACACACAGAATCCACTCCATGTGCTGTTGGAAAGCATCTCTGCCATTCCTGATTAACTTCAGGATAGCAAATGAAAGCTTCTCTTTCAGCTACTTTCTTTCCCAAAGTACTTTGTTGCCAAAACTGAAAAAGTCAGAGAAAGAAGAAAAATCCAGCTAACCTCCAGTCAAGGGACTTGCCAGACTGATGAACAGGTTACAAAAATTACTGACTTATATTTACCCTTCTGTCTCCTCCCCTCAGTCATTTGTTTTCACTAGATTTGCTAGGGAGATTGTAGATTAAACAAACGAGCTTTGCCCAAACCAGTAGCAAAAAGTACCGGAGAGCCTAAAATGAAAAACAGGAAGCTTCTACACCACAGGAATCCTGAATGTTCGGTTTAAAGAGGACTCACTGATTGGAAAATGCTAAATATTGACTTGAGGGCAATATGAATGATGAATGTTCAGAAACAAGGATGTGAGATCCATTTAAAGAAGGGAAAAAAAAGAAAAGAGGAGAAGTAGTCCAGCTAAAAATCTTACTTTGTACTTTGGGAGGGGAAATCTAAAATTATATAACTATGCAAAAACCCTAGGAAAAGTTCTGAAGGCTTCACAAGCTAAGGAACTCCACTGAATACAAAGTTTAATATGGCTTCTAAAGCTCAAAGAGGAATGGTAAAATCTTTCCCAAAAGGCCAGAAATTGTCTATTTAATTTCTTCTGAATGTTAAACAGACCTTCCAGACATGGGAATACCTGTCACAGCCTTGGTCTTTGCTGCCTCCTCCCTGGTCATCCCTCAGGCCAAGCTGAGGGCTGGAGTTCGTGGTGAGCAGCCCTGAGCTCTTCACCCAGCCCCACACAGTGCCCACCCCGCTGCTCAGCAGGAGCCTGGCTGTGCCTCGGGATGTGGGCTCTGGTTTCCAGGAACAAAGGCTCCTACTAATTTCTTGTACAGCCTGGAGATAAGGATCTGGCATTGCACTGGCTAGGAGTTGTCCCCTTTGTCCCCTTCCTGTGGCCAAGAATGTTTGCACTGGGCCAGGCTGGTCAAGATGACCAAAATGGGCAGGAGTAGCAGGAGAGTTGGGAAAAGAATGAGTGACAAAATTAATTGTTTTCTGGGTTTTAAGGGTTTCTGGGTTTTCTGGTCTTCAAAGTCAGGTTGAAGGCTGGGACACACAACCATTTCTAGGTCTCCAGCTCTTGGATCTTAGAATGATTAATGTTGCAAAAGACCTCTAAGGCCATCAAGACCAGCTGCACTGCCAAGGCCATCAGTAAGCCACATCCCAAAATGCCACATCTACATGTCTTTTGGTCACAAGAATGGTGATTCCACTGCTTTCCTGGGCAGCTTGTTCCAGTGCCTGATCACCCCTTCAGTGAAGAAATTAATGTCCAATCCAAAGCTTCCCTGGTGCAACTCAAAGCCATCTTCTACTGTCCCGTTGCTTGTTAGTTGGGAGAAAAGAATGACATAGAATCACAGAATCCTGAGGTTGGAAAAGACCTCCAAGATCATCAAGTCCAACAGCCAAGTCCACCTGAAGCCCAAACTCAATATGCTGCATGACCTGACACCACCGACCCCATTCCATCACTATACCTAAGAGATAGAGACAGCCTGGAGCTCCTGCACCAGCTCCTGGTGTGTTCAGCTCCATGGGACCACACAGGAATACTGTTCATCAATTCTCCCTTCAACAAACTTAATTCTGAACCTGCGCCAAGAAATGCCCCAAATTGTGGGGGAGCTCAAACAGGCCTAGCACAAATAGGAGACTCCTCCAGCCTGCAACTCTGTGAGCCTCCCTGGCCATTGTGGGAGTGTTCCTCCTATTCAGGCCACAGATCCCAACCCTGTTTTCAGCTCCAGCCACACATAATGGAACACACATCAACTTGCTGGTTGAAAATACTAATTCCTACCTAGTTTGTGCCATCACAGGGCACCTTTCCAACTATTCCAGGTATGCAGAACCAATGATCCATTTTCATCTTGCTTCTGCTCTGACTTCCAGCATTAAGAGAGACAATGCTGTCCTTCTGTACATGGAACAGTCACTCCTTTATTTCACATATTTTCTGTTTGATCTTTCTTGATTTTCATCTCTAACTTAATTCTGCTTTTCTATAAAATGTGATGTGCTGTTTAACTTTCACTTGTTCTATTTGCTTTCCTTGAGAAAGATAGCACAGTAATTTTTAATTCTTCATAAAAGTCCTCTTGCTGCCCATAGTAATAAATTAATTTTTTCATCACATATAGTTCGCTTTTATGATCATGTGTTCATCCACCTTGAAAGTGTTGGACTTATGCAGAAAGAATTGAGTAAATTAACTTCCTAGGAAAGCAAAGGTAGGACTTAATAATATCTAATATGCTTGTGTACGTGAACTTTATATCTAAAATCTGTAACACAAGCAGTTCTTGTTCTTCCTTACCTTTTTGTAGGATAGAATAACACCTGTTACAACCAGACTGTGAGCCAGGCTTGCCAATGTCTACAGAATCTGAAAATCATGACCATCATCTTCTCCAGTGTTCCTCATGGAAGCAGATGCCTTCCCAAGTCAGCACTAACCTGCAGCCCCCAGTGCTCTGATGGGGATCTCCAACTTCTCTGTCCTGCTTGTAAGATACACCCATAGACAGACAGCAGACTGAGCCAGCCTTTTCTGGCAGGTAAGGTCACTTACCAAGAGCTCTCATATTCTTTCAATATATTTTGAAGAAAAAAAAAAAAAAAAAGAACAAAACAGCAGGCTGGAGCCAATTGATAGTCTGTTCTCAACCTGTGAGACCTGACAGGTCTGAAAAAGGTATGGAAAAACAGATAAGACTTCATTTATATGCCAGTCAGGACAAGTCCACAAAAGTAGACCTGTCATCTATCCTTATCTCACTGGTTTGGAGCAATTCAGTGCAGAGAAAAATTATTTAATGAGAAAATATGAACATGCTAGAGAGGACTTATACTCTGGAACAGTTTGCCCAAAGAAATTGTGGCTGCCCCACCCTTGGAAGTGTTCAAGGCCAGGTTGGATGGGGCTCTGAGGAACCTGGTCTACTGAAAGGTGTCCCTGCCCATGGCAAGGAGGTTGGGGGGTTGGATCTTTCAGGACCCATTCAATCCAGGCCACTCTGTGATTTTATGATCTTGGTAATAACTCCTGATCATTGAAAAGCAAGATGGCTGAGAGTAATGCAAGTTCCCTGAGCTCTGTTACAGAAATTATAATAAATATAACACAAATCAGAAGCCAGAGAAGCTTTTACTTAATCACACTTCTTTAATTAAAATGTCCCATTCATGAGGTTAGGGAAAGAAACATCTGAGCACAGAGGTGTTTATAGTTTAGCATCCTCTCATTTTTTCCTCTTAGGATGTCTGTTACATTATAAATACCTTCTTTCTTACTTGTATTAAGAGAAATTAAGAGAGAAGTGGGAAAAATGGCAGATATATTTTAAAAACCTATCATCAGTAGCAGGATTTCATCAGTTTAGCATCAGCTTGGCAACAGTTTAACATCAACATTCTGAACTTGTTTAAACTGTGCAAAACCAAAAAGTGACAGCTTTTGGTTGCATCTCACATGTTTTCACATAAATTCCTAAATGTATCTCAGCTTCATTTCTGTCCTATTTCAATGCGTGGAGGAAACAGTGACTGTTTCCTCAGCTGGCAAGGCTATGACAGAGTAACTAAGAGCAAAATCGTAAAAATTTTTACTTCTCAAAACATTTAAGTCCTCTGATTCCCAGCTTTCTTTCTCCAATCTGTTGTTTAAAAAATCCTGACTTGGAGAGCTTTTCCACTGGTAAGGCGTTTTCCATTTGCAGAGAAATCTGGCTCCACCAAGTGACAATTGTTGTGATTGCTGGCCTGCACCTGCAGCTAAAATAATACAAATCTGGCACGAGGTCCCACAACCGCCAGTACATCAAATTGTCATTGGAAAACTTTCAACTCCAACAATTTTAGACTGTAGAATTTCCTTTAACTCATATGATGCCAATGTGGACACAGAGAATTGTCACAGATATTCTCGGTCTTTTTTGCACTGCACTGTGCCATCAGCATCCAGGTTTATGTGTGCATCCATAATGGATAATTTAAAGATATACATTCCATGGAGGAGTTCAGAAAAAGTGAAGTGCAAATATACATTTCATTGTCTGTGTTTCTCTCTTCACTACATATATATATATATCTATATATATATAAATCTAAAAAATAACATTATACATGTTACCATTGTATTACTAACAGTATCAATGTTGTTAATTGGTGTTTGTATGTGCATATATATATGTGTGTATATACATATATATATAAACATATATATTAACAGTGCCATGTGATGGGGATATATCTGTGACATCCTAGCTTTTTTCTGAATGGAGACCAGTGTGTGCTGAAGTATTATATTAATAATAAATTTTGCCTGTAGTAGAAGAAACAACAGTTTCTGATGTATATAAATACCCTTGCATTTATTTTCTTATTTTGGATTTCCTCTGTAAATAGGTGAAAAGGTTTATTCATCTTTTACTTACCTATTTACACTAAACTGGTGAATGACCAAAAATAGTAGAAATTTTTACATCCTTTTCTACAATGGACTGTATTACCAATTTCTGTTTAAAACATCCAACAGAAATTATATCATTCCAGTTACAATGTGAAGAATTTGATCATGGGAGCAACAAAACCAACTAATTAACATTGGACAGGGTGTTTCAGATCCAGCTTGTTGCTCAGCTGGGAAAAGAAACTTTCTGACTTAAAGGCACGCGGTGCTATATGTTGACCTCTACACCACGTGTGTCACAAGAGCACGTAGCTCGAGTTCCAAACTCCATGAGAAGTGTCTGGAAGGCTGCCAGAAGCACAGCTCTGATTCCTTTGATTTAATGTAACTGTATGATGTAACTCTGTCCACACATCTTAGTAGAGTGAGATCAAACCTGACTTGAGGTTTTATCTTTGAATCCTCCACTAACTCCAGTCACTGTAACAACTGTTTTGCCATATGACTACACTTACCTGCAATAAAGTAATATTATTAGCAGATACAATATAACATCATATTCTTAGAGAAAAACATCAGATTACTCAGTAGAGAGTCACTTGAGCTAGAAGTGTTGACTATTTGGGGAATATGCCCAACTGCTGGGGTAAAAAACAGTGAAAGGTTTGGGATGAAAGTAATTGTACAGTATCATAAAACCATTACTGTTGGCACCTGTTCTGTAACATCCAGTGGAGCCCCTTTTTTCCCCAAGCTTGTGGGGCTTTTTGTGTTTAGGAACAGGCTGGTAGATGTTTGGAGGAGTTAGGAAGAATGAACGGGGGGGACAGAAATGAGAGTGGGGGAAAGAAGAGCAACTGAAATGGTGGTTTGGCTTTCTGTGACATTAGGAACTAAAGCAGAGGCTTTAATTAACTAATTTGCTCATCATTTTTCATATTGAAGACTAAGAGGTTGTCACTCTTTATGGTATCATCATGTATTTCAAAGGGGGATTTTTATGCTGGATTAATGAGATATGTTCCCACAGAAACTTACTTTACAGAGGGAAAATTAATCCCAACTTTTTGATGTAAATCAAGAATAACTTAAACAAAATAAATGGCTTTACACCGTTGTAAAAGCTATGCAGACAAAGCCAATGATTTTGAGCTGAAGAAACAAAAAATATAGAACCTTCCAAGGACTGGGTACACAGAAATTACTGCTGTTTCCATTCTCAGTGCATGAGAGGCTTCTCTAGTTTGAAATATATCCCTGTCCATGGCAGAGAGTAGGACTAGGTGATCTTTAAAAGTCCCTTGCAACCAAAACCATTCTATGATTCTGTCTTCCTATGTTCTGTGTAAGTACCTTTTATTAATCTGTATTTATATTTGAAAATTCTACATAGTACACTTATCCTTCTGCCTGCAATACAACTTGTTTGCTGCCCTAAAAATGTTGTTATTCATTGAATTCTACTTTTTTTCCTTGGAGAATTTCCACAATATGCTGCTGAAGATGGTGAAACACTTAGATGTGAAATCCAAGGTTGATAGTTACAGAAATGAGGCTCCTCATTTTATTTCAGAAGTCTGCCAGGAGTCTGACAATGCTGTTTCCATAACGAAAATGGCTCCAGACAAAAGTAAACAAACCTAAGTAGAAATTAGGCATTGTTTCTACAACATAATTACTGCTTTTGAAGTAATCATGAAGCAATTTTCACTTATTATCATAAAAAGGGTACATTAATGTCAGTAGAGGATAGACCTTTTGGATGGAGACGCCTAGCAGAACAGAAGAATTTGAAGATGGGCTTTCTTATATCTGCAGTCTGTTTTCATTATCTACTGAGCAGTTCAATAGAGACAACTATTGTTCAGTGGTGCAATTAGTATTTTTGTAATCAACAGCTGTTACAAAGTAAAAGATTTAGAAAACCTATTTAGAAAAACAGATGCGGCCTGCAGCTAAAATTCCCAGACTGCAGTAGTTTAGAGGAATTCTCAATCAGTAGTACATTCATGAGTTCCCTTCTGGAGGATGGCTTAAACAGAGATTATTTGGTAACTATATGTTGGCCCATCCAAGCCTTTCTAGAAAGCTCCTAACGCTCAAGTTGTTTACAGGTTCCGAATATGATCAAAACTCCATTTTTTCTTTCTTTTCCTGGCTTGTTTTCATTTATAAGGGTGTGCAGCAAGTTTTTGTCTGGACAAAATAGTGTCAGAGCCGGAAGATACTTTTTTTGAGTGAAAGGAGGCCATTTTACATGTATGGTATGTTACCAAAAACCATGTCCACTGAGAATCACTGTTCAAAGGATCACTGAACTCAGGATGCACTTGCTGTGTACAGCTTGGACCATTAAGAGACAGCAGATTCAATGGAGAGTTGTGGAAATGGAGAGCAATCGGTCTTGAAAGGCTAGAGAAGTGCACTGTAAGAAATATAATTCCAGTATTTTCCCAAGATATATCCAGGGTGAAACAACTGGAAGGGCAGATTAAAAGATCTTTGGAGTGTCAATGTAAATGTTTATTTAATCTTAATTGAAAGTTGCCTCTGTGACATACAGCTGGAGGTTCCTGTCTGGCACCTTCACAGACATAGTGCTTTAAGATCCTTGTCAGCCTGAAGTGCATAATGATCCATCATACCTTACATTTTTAAATAGGAGAAACTTCTGAGCCACGTTCTGGTGTTGTCCAAAGAACTTCATCATCGCAGCATGGTCAATGCACATAATTGTCCCAGAAAGTGAAGACCCAGCAGCTCCTAAAGGCACATGAATTCTGCACTTGCCATCTCTCAAGAGGCAAGTATTGAAGGAAAGCTATTTAGTGAAATTAAGCTGAAAATTAAGTGCATCAGGCTATCTTTAAATGCAGTCTTCTAAGAAGAGGTATTTATATATGAAAAATAGATTCTTAATTAAAACCTTGACAGAAGGATTGGGTAAGGGCAATACAAAAGGGTTCAAGTAGAAAAAGACTCCCTGCAATGCCAAACATATTTCATGGTGTGCTACCTTTTGGAAAAGGTTTCCTCATTCAGATGTTATCTCTGTTCCCATACTCCTTTGCAATTTTGAATTATTCTCCAGTCCTTTCATTCCGATCAGGTAGAAAAGCCAGATCTATTGCCTGGATCCAAAGCAATTTCTTGGCCTGTCCCAGATGGCAAACCTGTTCTGGGCTCTTGTTTCATGGTGATTTCCACAGGCACTGACTGGCTGGCTGCCAGCTCCTGCTCCTGCTCCCCTTCCACGGGAGGTTCTGGGAGCCTTGCGAGGGATGCTGAGCTTCCTGTGTCTGACACCAGCACCCCTGGGAGCACATTCCTGACACTGGGCTTCATGTCCCTGGGGAGAGCTGTGGCAGCAGCTGGAGGGTTTGTTCCCACTGTGGCGTGTGGGAAGAGGGGCTGCCTTCAAAGGCAGGAGCTGTGTGTGAGGAGGCAGAGGGAAAGCGTGAACTCCCTGCTGTGCCTTAAATGGAATTCCTTCAAGCACTGCAGTTCAGGCACCCATGTGGGGAAGCCTTGCCAAAGCCTCTGCTGGGTTTGCACCGAATGAGCAGCTCTGGGACAAGGAATTCATTTGCTGTGTATAAACTTGTTTACTCGATGTGAAGAAATAATTCTGCTCCCACAAATGCCAGTGCTCTGGCTGGGATATTTTCAGCTTTCATTTGTAGCAGTGAAGTATGTGTTTTTTTAAAAACAGCATAAGGATGTCTGCAGGGGCTTCCAGAATGTCAGAGCAAGTCTGCCAGACCCCTGTGCAGTGAAAAGGCACTTGAAATGGATGGCAAAAATGTGGAAGGAACTGCAGCCTACACTTGGATTGTGCATATCAGGTTTTACAGCAGAGTGTGTCCCATCCCAGACGTAACTCTGCTGACCTTGCGGGCAAACTGGGACATCAACAAGTGTTGTGAGGCTTTGGACATTTTGAAGGAAAGACAGAAGAGGGACGCAGTGGGCAGCTAATCACCCACTGGGGGTTTGATTAGCAGTAGCTAGCATCCCCCAGGCTTTCCTGATCACCTTTTAAATCAAAGGTCATCTGGGGCAGTACATTTTGGGAGGCAAGGATGGTTTCAAGTCCCAGGCTGCCCTTTGCTGAGAGCAAGGGAACACACTGGGCTGGGAACATCCATGGTGAAATCACAACATGCCTTGAGCAGCTGACAGGCACACAGCCCTGGGAGCCTGGAGCTACTGGAGATGCGCTCCAGCTCCAGCAGCTCCAGCAGCAGGGCTTGGCTGCTGGTCTGAGCTCAGGGCAGAAAAGACACAGAGTCCACTTGGGGTGTGAGGTGTGGGATTCTTCTTAATTTCATTTTTACTGCAAGTTCTGTTAAAGAAATCAGTAGTGAAACTAGGCAATCGCCTGATGTTAATGATAGCTTGTCACATTTCTAGCTGTGCTTATCTGATCAGATTTGCCTCTAGCCTTGGCTGCAAACAGTTGAAGGCACCTACACTCCATTATGAGTGTGGTTCTTCCTGAACTGGGCATGATGACAGTGTTATCAGCTGTAGAACATCCTAACAATATTCCCGTGTTTTCTTTTTTAATGGGAAAGAAGTCAGTAATAAAGATTTTAACCAGGAAATGCTAAGACAAGATAGGTGTCTAGGCTGGTAGAAGAAGCTGCACTAATAATACAGATTTCAGAATTGTTTTCATGAGCCAGCAACTTCAGTGCTGCACTTTTAAAGGGCTATATAGAACCACTTTTGCAATTCCCCTGATTTTACTGATAAAGTAAAGAAGACTTCTTTTTTTCTCTCTTTGTGAGCTTCAAAAGAGACTTAGATGATGCTCACAGCAGAAGTGCTCCACCCCTATAATCATCTTGGTGGTCCTCCTCTGGACTTGCTCCAACAGTTTGACATCTTTCCTGGATCCATCCTCACTACAAAAGTACTGCACTTGCAAAAATTTGAGTTCTTCATCAGGTAATGTTTTTTCTGTCACTTGAATAAAAAAGGCAAAGGAAGTGGAAGTGTGGGCATCCAGGAAGCCCAACTTGGCCCTTGACACAAAGCTGTGATTTGTGACTAGAAGGCTGGGTGGTTGACCAGAGCATGGCAGCTCTGGGGCAGAACATTTACACCTCCATCATTCAGAATGTTCTTCTCCATGAAATGGTCGGTTCATTGTGCTGTGTTTTTGTGCCACTATGCAGTACAAACAATAGCTTTTGTGGCAGACACACCAATACATTGATGCAGGGAACCATTTATCATCTAAAGTCTCCCTGCTCTGAAATACAGCCTGGCTACGAGTCCTAACACATCTGGTCTCCTGTCAGAACTTCTGTAGGTCCAGAGTGATACCAGTCCAATTCTGTCCAGATTTTTTCATACCGGTCCATGTCTCTTGCAGCACACAGCTGGTGTTGGACACCATGGGCTGCCTGAAAATCATGTAGTATTTTTTAAACCTGCAGGCAGATGACCATGCCCTTAAATGACTTTGAAGTGACTGAGCAGGTCATCAGAAACATGGCCATGACATGAGCAATGGCCAGACACGACAGGCTACCAGGGAGTGAAGAGATGTGTACCTACCACTCCGCTTCCCCTCATGAAGACGCTGAAAACCACAGTAAGATCTCCCCTTAGTCTCCTCTTCTCCAGACTGAACAAACCAAGTGCCCTCAGCCACTCCTCATAAGACCTCCTCCCCAGGCCCTTCACCATCTTTGTGGGCCTACTTTTTATGTTCTCTGATAGCTTAATATTTTTTTTTTATGTTGTAGTTCCCAAAACTGCACACACGACTCAAGGTGAGACATACAAGGTTAAGAATATCTACATATTAGAGTTACATAATTTGGATATAGATCCAGCCAGATTATGATTGAAAAGGAAAAAGTAATTAGGGTTTTCTTGTTTATTTGGGAGGAGACTAGGGTGGAGGAAGGAGGATTGAAACATGGGAAAAGGCCTAATTGATGATAATGACGTAAGCACAGCTGTCCATGGGTTCCTGCCCTTTATCACTACAGCCTGAAGCAGGACAATTGGCCAAGCCTGTTGCTGGAATCATACCACGCATGTCTAACTTGTTCTCAGAGCCAGGAGGCCCAGTGTGCATTCAGTTACCAGCAAGAGTACACCCAGGATGGACAAATTGAGCATCCCATCATCACCATGTTGGTATCTGTTCCAGGACTGATGGTATCAACATCTCCCTGTCAGCCTAACATCAGTATTCATGACACAAATGTTAGTTACATTCTTCTTAACAGATTGATTGCCCTGCTTCAAAATGCTGTGTGTGTTTACTGACTCATCTTGGAAAATTTCTTGTTATTCAGCCAAGATGTAATAGGGAGAAAAATTACAGTCTCCAGGCAGGGGCTGTAGGATGGAGCCTGCAGTTGTCCCTTTGAGGACCCCAGAAATGCTCTAAGAAGCTCATAGAGCTTTTATGTTGTTTTCTTTGGATCTTCAGGGCTCAAGCTAATCTAAATTACACCAAACCCCAGGATAAGGAACTTGCCAGACTATATGGTGAACAGATTTCAGAAATTACTTCTTCATATATATCTGTCTGATTTCACAAGGCTTGCGAGATTGAATAGAGAAATTTTCCCATGCCATTTTTTTGTATCTCTCTAGTACTTTTTAGTAGTAGCGAGTTATGAAAATGCAGACTCCCATACCACACAGAGTTTGACCATCAGCTGAGCACTTGGGTCTTACAGCACATCGTGTGCTTAGTACACATTCACTACTGCATCCTGTATCAGGTGTTCTCCTCACAGCACTGAATTTCCAGAGCTGATCTTGCTCACTGTCCTGCTTACCTGCTTGTCACAAAATGAGCACTGAAGGGGAAGGACAGGAATATTTGTTCTGTCTCAAATGTATTGTTTGTATGGGAATCTAGGAGTGTAGATTGGTGGGAGATTCCTTGAACAGGGGTTTCTTCATGTGCTTCTCATTCAGTTCCTGGGACTCAACCAGCCCAAGTGAATTATGTTTCCAGAGCTCCAGCTTCTCTGCCTGCAGTTCTGGAGGCACACTCAGGGCTAAAGTGCCACCTCTTACCCACTTGTCCCTCGGATCTTTTGAACCACTGGCTTGGGTTATGTGGTGCACTATGGTTGCCATTTGGGTATAGGCTCTGTTCACCATTGAGGATGAGACAAGAAAGGGGTTGATGAAGATGGAACTGACATTCAGCAGGTCCAAAGTACATTCCCACCTTAGCCCAGGATCCTCTGTGTGAGCTCGCACACGGGTCTTAATCTAAACTCTCTGCAAAAAGGAAATAACATAACTCTGCCTTCCTAGACCACTGATGGTATAGAAATAGCAAAACAATAAGAATCGTATTTACACCTTTGGAGCAGTGTAGGACAGCCTGATCTCTTCCATACATGTCACATTGAATGTCACTCTTTGTATACAACACTTGCCAATTGCCTGAGTCAGCTTTGCTTGTTTGAATGAATACCTCTGGATGGTGGATTTAATGCAATTCATTTTATCAAGCTTTCCTAGGCTTTCTGACAGGGTAATTAATAGTAACACATGCACAGCATTGGTAGGTTTTGCGTGGCTCTTATTGTGAAACACTTGTGATGATGAAACATTTTAACCTGAAGTCCTGAGGACTGAGTCTATATGGTGTTAATAAAATTAATTTAACAGAGTGAAAAGAATCCCAGGGAGGGAAAGACCTTTCCTTCTGGCAAGCACAGGTATTTTGCAAGTGGGTGTGCTGTTCTGACAGAGGAACAGAAGCAATGGATTAAAAAACCTCCTGGTTTCCAGACAAAGAACAGCCTGGTCCTCATTCTCCATTCACTTTTTTATGTCTGCAGCAGACAGAAGTGTCTTGAACCCCTCCAATTCTGCCTTCTCACTATCCTCCTGGCATGTAGGACATGGAATTGAGCCATGTGGAACAGAAAGATTGCTCCTGCTCTGCTACACTTGGTGTTTTCTTCCACAGGTCAAGTAACATAAATTCCACAGATATTTTCTCTGTGATTTTTTGCATTAATGGATATGAATTAACACTGAGGAAGAAACGCTTATGAGTTGTAGATTCAGGATGTACTTCTCATTGCAGTAATTGATGTCTGAGAGTGCTGGCAGGATAAACTCTATGGTTCAGTCCAAGAATGAGTTTATTATTCAACCATTCAGGAGCCTGGGTAAATTGTGGTCACAGGTTTTACCTCAGGAAAAGATTAGCCTCCTTAAGAGACTGTCATCTTTATGCCTGATTTGAGACATAACACATGGAGCTGGTGGAAGGCAAAAATACGACAGGTTGAGTGTTGATGGGAATTGAGTGTGTGTCAGCCCAGAGCCATTCTCTGATTTCTACTAGAGTCCAGAAAAGGACAGCAAAATTAATTCTCTGAAAATACTAAGAGTATGAAGGAGGCATCATGAATAAATGAAGAAGGACAAGGAAACACACAGGAACTATTTTTTTAAATGCCAGTTTCTTAAGATGTCTCTAATTATGCTTTCATCCTCTCTGTGTTTTTTAGGTTTGATTTTACCCTTCCATCTCATCAGTAAGTTTTGACTCTTGGTGTTTTCTAGGGGAACTGAAATCTCAAGAGTGCTGGCTAAGAGGCCTCAGGTTAAAGAAGAGGTTCTGCTCCCCTTACTATGGCAAAAGGCAAGTTCGGTACTTATTCAACAGAAAGGGTTCCATGTGGGACAGAGAGAAAAAAGGGAGAAAGTGCATGAATACCCATATTGTGGAAATGCATAATTTCAAGATTACATGGAGTCACAGCTAATTATTATCAACATGCTCAACCCTTCTTTCACCCTGTGTTATACTCTTATTATCTAACACAAAATACAATGGCTCTTTAGCAGCCATTGCTACATAAGGTCTGAAAAAATATACACAACTATTCTAAGGCTGCTGGACTGAAAAGATGAAGATACGAGCTTTTGAGGGAAAAGAGAATGAGAAAAGGAAAAGGAGACTAACAAGCTATTTTAATACTTTAGGCCACCTATTAATTTTTTTTTATATATGTTCTTGCTTGATAAGGATAATGAGGGTTGTTTACATTACTCTGGGGTGCCACACAGAAGAGCTGCCAGGAAGGCTTAGAAAAAAGAGAGCTTCGTAGTTGAACTACAGCTCCAAAAGTTCAAACTACGAGCTGCAGGGTGTGCCCAGGGGCATGTGATCTTGTGCAGCTATGTAGTGGTTTTCAGGGATGTGTGGCATGCAAGTGGTAGTCCGAAGAGGCCTTTGGAGTCTGAAGAGGGATTTGGATGCTTTTGAACCATGTCTTAATATTATTCCTGCACAATCCTGTTGTTTCAGAAAGTTCAGAGAAACAGATTACCTTTGAAGAGGCTTAAAACCAAACTGTCAGGTGTATTTTCTTCTTTTCATAATTTACCCCAGCCCTCAAAGTCTTTTACATATTCTGCAGATAAGGAAGGAGGCTGAGGAATAATTCAGCAATCTTCATGCACAATAGCAGCCTCAGCAGTAAGGCTTACTCTTCTCTGAGGGATTTATGATTTCCTAGAGAAGGGTCAACTAAATAAAGAAATACAAGAAAGTGATGGTGTGGGAAAACTTAGCTGTATCTCCCTTAACCAGTGTCTACTAGTTTGATCTCACTTTGCTGTTAATTTTTATATTTATATTTGGCATCTTTCTGAAGTGCTTCTCATCATAATCGAAGCACAAGTCGTGTTAATTAATGAGTGTTGCAGCCAAAAAAAAAAAAAAAAAAAAAAAAAAAAAAAAAAAAAAAAAAAAAGAGCTAGCACTTCTTTGCCATAGTCAAGAGCTCTTGAAAAACTTGTCCTTGATGTTGTTTTGGCTGAACAAAAATTAGATGCATAATCACTATTAGGCTTGATTGACTACATAATTCTTTCTATTACACTGATGAAAAGCACATGGCAGGAATTCTTAGCCTTGTACAACTTTATTGCCACATACACATATTGCTAAATAGCTGAGCATCTCCTTGACATGGACATTTATCACTGAGGGCGTTGAAATGTCTGAGGTAGTCCACAATAGTTTTGGCGTGATGGAGAAAAAAATCCTTCCTGTTGATGTAAAACCTCTGTCAGGCACAGGATTAGGGCATGATATTATGAATCAGCACAGTGCAGATGGAGATCCTGTAAGCTCCAAACACTTGGTGGCTTTCTTATACTATCTACAATCTTCTTATACATCTACAATCATTCAATGAGGCTGAATTTAAGTAATTTGACCTTTTTGACCTTAGACAACAGCTCATGCTGCTCACCATGGGATGCTGTCCCCCCCAGCCACACAGCAGCAGACAGGTTCCAAGAGATCACAGAGGCTTCTTCAGTCACAAAATCAAAAAATTGCAGCCTGTAGATCCAATGCCAGAAGGGAAGGGTGCAAATAGTAAAGTTCTCAGCAAAGGCTGCCTTGTGTGTCTTTAAATTCATAACCTATCTGTCGTTCAGTGGTTGCTCCCCAACTCTCCCACAGCAGCCAAAGGCTTTTCTTGTGGGTTCAGATATGACAGTGAAAGAGAAACAGAAATTTACAACCAGGGTTTATTCAGTTCCTTCTCCATCTTTGGATGAGAGATGATGAAAATGTCATTATCATGGCTCACTCACCACCAGCAGCTAAGTGATGCAAGTGGCTCAGCAGGGACACACAGTGTCTGAAGGACAGATTTTGCTATGCACTTACTGTTCATATCAAAGCTGAATTGGGGTTATATGTAAACAAGGAAGAAAATTAACTGGGTTTCCCCACAGCTGAAGATCAATGTTGTCTGAAGATTTTAAATGCAAGACTGGTCCTGAAAATGCACTTACAACCTTTCTCTAAAAGCCTGCCATCATTCAGAGCTGCTGTCTTGGCAGGAGTTAAATGGAGCAGAACTGGGTTCTTGCCCTCCCACCTGAACAGATAATCTTTGAGATCTCTGGTACAGTAGCCTAGTGTTGAGTCAATAGGTAGAGAAACCAAAATACTTCAAATGGTTGACAGCTTAAATAGCTTGAAAGCTGTGGCTGACACAGCTGCGTCTGTGGCATTACTGAGCTGTCAGTCATATCCTCCTCAGTGCTTGGTAACCATTTTTCTGGTCTTATGGAAGATCACCCCTTGTTTCTTTTCCCCTCCTTGATCAATCTGTCTTTAATAAAATGCTATTGATTGCTACTGGGCTTCCCAGGCACGAATCAGACTCTCAGTGCAAATTTGAGTTGTCTTTGTGGCCAATTCTTGATGGTGTCATGGGGTGGTGGGGTGGGGGAGGCTGCAAGGGAACACTTTCATTAAGGAGGGGAATGGGAGAGGATCAGCATCAAGCTGGGAAGTGTCAGTGGGAGCAAGGAAGCTCCAACAGCCCTGGGTCAGGCAACCTGAACTGAAGAAGGGAGGCAGAAGAGGCAGGAAGGACACAGCAGGATGTGGGAGAGTGTCTGAAGCTGGCTGCACATCTGCCAGCTGGCTACTAGAAGTGAGAAGGGGTCTCAGGGAAAGAGATGTATGGCTGGAGCTGCTAGAAGGTCAGAGCAGGGGTCTCTGCTCTTTGATCTGCAAGTGGGCAGAGCAGGAACAAAGTGAGCTGTAGAAGACATGATGTAAACCTTGATGTTACCTCATCTGGCAAGGACAGGAGGTATTGCTGGAGATGGGACTTGAGACAAGGCACAGCAGAGCTGGATTCCTTTCTGTCAAATGAAGTCCAACCACAGCAGATTCCTGCAGAATCCTCTGGAGTTGGGGCCTGATATATAAACACATTAAGGGCTGCTATTCATGGGAGCACTGAAAACAACCCAGGGGGCTGGCTCACAGCTCCCATCAGTCACACATGAAACTCTATTTATACCTTCCTACACAACCAAATGAGCTGTGATTAACAAACATAGGCCATTTCAAGCATCACAGACTAGGCTTGATGGTAATTAAAAAAGGGGATGGAGAGGGAAAAAAATTCCATCTCCCCCTTGTGCCTCTTCTCTGTCTTTGTGTTCTCAGTTTTGCTGGCAGTCTCCATGTCCTGCTGCCCAGAAGCAATTTAAAGGTTATTTGATTATATGAGGACTGTTTTGTCTTGCAGGACAAAACATCATCCCCTGGGAAACTTAGGAGATGCTTGTGCTGCAAGTCTATGCCTGCATGCCTGCAGTTGATGGTCCCCATCAAGCCCCAGGTGCTGGAGCCTTGTTTGTGTGTGCATGTGCACACACGACTGTTTGTATTTGAGTGTGTCTGGACAAGCACTCAGTGCCTGGCCAGGTGAAATATCTGTGTTTAAACAGGAGAAAGCTGACTTGTGAGCCCTCCTGGTTTGGGAAGGGAAAAAAAAAGAAAAAAANAAAAAAAAAAAAAGAAAGAAAGTTAAAGGTATCTGGTATTATTATTTCCAGGCCCCAGAGGAAGTGTAGAGGCTGGTGTTGAGTCCTGCTCTGTAAAGGGCTGCTTGCTCTTAAGGCTCACTCCCTCATCCTTTTTTCACCAGAAGAAACAGTAGCCAAGAGGGGAGATGTGAGACAGGAACCACAGGCAAAGGCAGAGACCCTACAGGGACATCACTTTGATGCTCCAGCTCTAATGCTGCAACACATCCCCTCTCACCTCACCAAATGCCCACCACCAGGAGGAGTTCAGTAGACTACATTGCATTCCAATTATTCTCAGCAGCGATTTAGGGCTCCTCCCACCCCCTAATCCCCTCCTGCTGCCTCGGTGTGTTCCAGGGCCTGTGCCTGTTTGTGGGGCTGCTGCTCTGCCCAGCTCCGATGCAGAGGCTGCAGTGAGAAATGGCTGTGCATTGCTGAGCAGCTGGAAGCACTTATTAACTGAATTTGGCATCTGAGCTGAACTACAAATGCATCTGGGTGGCTTGAATTGTTCTTAATTATATTTTTGTTTTATTGTTTTCATTTCGGCCTGTGCTCTACCACTACTCTCTGTATATCTCTGTGCTGTACATTTTCTCTGCTTCCAGCCCAGGGTAATTGCTCCTTGTCGTGCTGTGTTTGCCATTTTAATTTTTTATCATCTCAGATACTTTCTTTTCTTTCCCCCTTTTGATTATTTGGTTATGTCATTCCCATTTGCCCTGACATTTCAATAAATTCACTTCTACATTATCTTTGTCCCTAGAGCAGCAGTTTATCCCTCTTTTTCTAATGTCTCTGTCTCAAAGCTGCATATGAACTGTTTATTTTTTTCCTAACAGCTTCCCTTTTGGGCTGAGCAGCAACCGGCAGCAGAGAACAGCGTGCTGGGCTGCAATCCTGGAGCCAGAGTGCCCCCTTCCAGAAACACTGAGGAATAACACAGCTCCCTTTAGGGGAAGAAGCACAGCCAGGCAGGACTCTGCAGCTCAGGGTCTAGCCACAGGCTAATATCCAGGTACTTAGATGAGACTAATTAAAAGTGCTGCGGCAAATGATGTGTAAGGAAGTGAAGTTTTCTGGAGTACATTCCTAGATTGAGGGAATGCCCTTTATCCACTGGATTTTTCACTTCCCTCTCTCCTTCAGGCACTTCTTTTTGTCTCTTTCAAACTTGCATTTTGATCCTTCCAGCTAAGAGCTCAGAGGAAGGGTATACAATGGTGGTGGGCTGGGGAGAGAGTTCTTCTCCTGCATGCTCAGGTAGTGCATGAGGAGGTGGGTCTCCTGCAGGAGAGCACTTTTTCCCTTTGCAGTAGCTGATTCCACCTCAAGCAGGCAGTTTCTGTTTGGTCAAGGCTTTTGGCTCTGGGCTTTGGCAGACACTGACAAATTTGTCCCGGTTAAAGACTGCTCTCAGCTGGCCAGTCCAGTCACTTACAGAGGGAACAGCCCCTCTTGCAGCATCACTGGAGAAAAAGAGGCTCAGGGGGGATCTTATCACCTGAAAGAAAGTTGGGACAGGTGGGAATTAGTCTCTTCTCCCAGTAACAAGAGGAAGTGGCCTCAAGTTGAACCAGAGGAGATTTAGATTGGATATTAGGGCAAATTCCTTTACTGAAAGTGTGATCTGGTGTTGGAACAGGAAGCCCAGGGAAGTGGTGGAATCAGCATCTGGATGTGTTCACAGAGCTGTAGATATGGCACTTGGGGACATGGTTTAATGGTGGACCTGGCAGAATTAGGTCAATGGTTGAACCTCATAAAGGTCTTTTCCAACCTTAATGGTTCTATGATTCTATGATTCTTACACTTTTTTGATCAGCAGGGTGGCACAAATAGAAGTGTTCAGGGGCCTTGTCTCTGGTCTCTGGCTTCTATGGAGCAAAATCTGGCAGCTCAGTTTAAAGGGATTGATGAAGATGGGTTTTGAGGGAGCTGTTGGCCTTTGTGCATAAGTGGGATGGCACAGCCAGCCATTGCATCCCAGTGTTCCTGGGGGAGGCACAGGATGGATACTGATGGGTGGAGAGGTGAGTGGAACAGAGGAATAAGATACTTTATTAGCCTGCCTTTTGGAGGACTGAATAGTGCTTACCTTGTCACCACTCTCTAAAGAAAGATCTTCACAAATGATTTGTTTTCTGTAGCAGGAAAATGACTAAGACCTTGAACTATGGTTTGAACTGTGAGTTCACCCCAGCAGCTCTGTACACAGGTCTCTCTGAGCTGCTTGTGCTGAAAACATTTGTCCATTTGAAGCTAGAACACAGAGACTAAGACAGACCTTCACATTAAAACTATTCTCAGCACAGAGGAGGCTGCAGTCATACCTGCATCAAGAGGAAATGTGAAGGAAACCTACTGTCCACACTTCATTCAAGGGAGGTATGAACACACGTGGTTCATTTGAAACTGTAACACCAGGCTTAAGGAAAATGTAACGACATTGTGCAATCCTTTTCAAATACTCTTCTTACTGCTATTAAACTTTATTAACATAAGAAGCACCATTTTCCTTCAAGGCACTCCTTTTTGACTTCAATAAAGTTCTCTTGTTTTAGCAGGCTGATGGAGTCTTGCACTTTCTTGTATCTTTTAAGACACTCCAAAGAAGATAAAACCTACACTAGTAGCTGTTCCAGGGCAGGAAGGTCCTTGCTAATACATGGCAGCTCCTCAGCATTTTGGGGAAGACATAGGCTCCTCTGAGGGCTGTCCCAGCAGTCAGCTAACACGATGGAATGGGAGGCCATGGTATTCTCACATGGTAAGCACTGTGCTATGCAGCCGGGGAAGCTCGGGCAGAGCGAGGGAACACGATGTGTCCAAGAGCACACATTGAGTAAAGGACAGGGACCAAAGCCCAGCTGTTCCTCTCCAGGCCTTGCCTTCACTACACCACTTAAATACACCACCATTTTAAGCCACAGCTGCAGTAACACCAGGAATGTGACCCACAGCCATGCAGTCACACTCATTCAGGTTCTTCCACTGCCAGGCTAGCCAGGCAGAGCAGCACCACAGGCTCTGAGGCACTGACACTGTTGCCTCGGGGGGGGATGCACAGTCCTGAGGGATGCACACTCCTGGCTGAGGGCACCTTCCTGTCCCTGAGCCTCAGGCGTGCAGAGCCTGAGCACACAGGAATGTAGACATGCAGTGCTGGGAGAGCACCAGCACAGGCACACGGCTGCACCCCAGCAGGACCAGGCTGAAGCTGATCTCTCCTTTGTGGAAAGCTCAGCAGCTGGTAGACATCAGGTGATTTGTACTGTGCAAAGTACTCTGGTTGGGTTACTGGGCTGGACTAGCTACTGAGCCTAAACTGTGCCAGTTTGTAGGCCAAGAGGCAGTCACTGCATCAGGGCTGCCTCAAAAGCACCATGGCCAACAGGTTAAGGGAGGAGGTTGTCTCCCTCTGCTCTGCACTCATGAGACCTCATCTGGATTACTGCATCCAAGACATGAACCTGTTGAAGTGAGTCCAGAGGAGGGCCACAAAGGTGGTAGAACATCTGGAGCACCTCTCCTATGAAGACAGGCTGAGACAGTTGGGGATGGAGAAGAGAGGGCTCTGGGGAGACCTTATAGCAGCCTTCCAGTACCTAGAGGGGGCCTACAAGAGAGCTGCAGAGGGATTTTTTACAAGGGTATGTTGTGATAGGACCAAGGCCAATGGCTTTAAATTGAAAGAGGGCAGATTTAGAGTGGATGTTAGGAAGAAATCCTTTACTGTGAGGGTGGTGAGGCACTGGAACAGGATGCCCCAGCCCTGGAAGTTGTGAGTGCTCCATCTCTAGAAGTGTACAAGGCCAGGTTGGATGGGGCTTTGAAAAACCTCTTCTAGTGAGAAGTGTCTCTGCCCATGCATTAAGCTCATCTTTAAGGTCCCTTCTAACCTAAATCATTCTGTGACCAGTAACTACATGAGCATGAGGGTACCTATGCATGTCTACAGACATATGTGAATAGGCACACAAAGCTCTGTCCCGATTCTGAGGGTCTTACAGTTTTATTTCTCTTCTTTCTAACAGAACAATAGGACTAAACAAGGAAACTTGTGTCATTAAGACAAACTCTGTTGTAACAGTTTCTGGCCATTTTGGGGGCTAAGATGGGTGAAGAGGCTAGGCAAATACCACAGCTGCCATCCAGGGTTTGTGCTGAGCACGTTTGAAGGCCAAGCCACAACTGGAAAGCCTCACCACAGACAAGCACAGTGTGGACATCAGAGCCAGCAAGCACTTTGCTCCTCAGGCCCAGAACTATTTTTAAAGATCCTGACCTGGTTATAGACCTGCAGACACCTGGCTGGTGGGAAAGAGCAAAACCAGGGACCTTCTCCATGATTTGAAAATAATTATTAGCTGTGAATGTAGTCACCAAGCCTTATTATCCTGGCCCATCCCATGCTTGTCATCTCATCTTCTCCCACCCCTCAAACGTGACATACTCTTGTCTTGGCTTCAGTGCATTGGCAGGATTTTCAGAGCCAGATTTTCAGTCTGAGCATGGATCAGAGGGTGTGGTGCCTGGGGCAGCTAGGGGAGGCTGACACCTACAAAGCAGCACAGGCTGAGCCACAGCCTGCTCGTTGATGCCAAGGAATTTTGGCTGCAGGTGTAAGTTAATTCCTGGTATTGCTGGCAGGCAATCCCCCTAGCTATTCACAGCAGTGCTTTAATTCAGCCCACCTAGGCTCAAGCAAGGATCCTGTGCAAAAACAACCCTGTGCAAAGCTTACATGGAAGCCTACCAAAAAGGCTTTTTTGTGGTGAAGTTGAAAAGTGATGTGTAAAGTTAAAAAGTGACACCCCACTTTGCCTCAGAAAACAATGGAAGGATCTCTCCATTAGTGAAGCACCTATATGAAAAATGGTACTTTTGTGCCCAGGATTATCACAGCATTTGCTGCATGCAGATGTATTAAAAGCAAACAGCCATTGCGTGATAGTACTGGGCTTCCTGGTATGTTGGAAATGTAGCACAGAGCTTCTGTGAGGCACAGGGGAAATGATTGTAAATAATTATAAAGTCACAGAATCAAATAATCATTTGTGTTGGAAAAGACCTCCAAGATCATCAAGTCCAACACCACCAAGTCCATCACTAAACCATGTCCTCAGGTGCCACATCTATATGGTTTTTGAACACTTGTAAAAACAATGATTCCACCACTTCCCTGGGCAGCCTGAACACCCTTTCAGTGAAGAAATTTTTCCTAATATCCAATCTAAACTTCCTCTGGCACAACTTGAGGCCATTTATTTGGGAGAAGAGATGGACCCCCACCTGGCTACCCCCGTGTCAGGTATCTGCAGAGAGCAATAAGGTCCCCCTTTGGAGCTTCTTCTTCTCTGGGCTCAATAAACCCAGCTGCCTCTGCTAATATCCTCCTCAGATTTGTGCTCCACACCCTTCACAAACTTTATTGCTATTCTCTGGACCCACTCCAGCATCTCAATGCTCCTCTTGTAGTGAGGGCCCCAAAACTGAACACAGGATTCGAGGTGTGACCTCACCAGTGCCAAGTACAGGGGAACAATCACTGCCTTGGTCCTGCTAGCCACACCATTGCTGATACAGGCCAGGATGCCATTGGCCTCTTTGACCACCTGGGCACACTGCTGTCTTGTGTTCAGATGGCTGTCAACCACCCCTCCAGGACATTTTCCACCTGGCAGCTTTCCATGAATCCCACAAATTATGGAAAACATGACTGAATTCTCCTTGTGAAGTGTAAGAACCAGCATTCATTTTGTGATGTATTAGTCTGGCATTTTTGCTCATACTTCCATAAAGGCACTAACAAGACAGATGTTCCCCTGCAGGTGTGTGTGCAGGGGGCCAGTTTGGCCCCGTGTCAAATTCTCAACAAGGGGAAGCCTGTGCATGGGCACACAGAGGGCAAAGGCACAAGGCACAGTAGGAAATAGGGCTGCAAGGCCACACACGTTAAGCCACGTGAAACAAGGCTGGAGAGGTTCCTATTGGGCAAGGATAAGAAGGCAAAAAGAAAAAATCCTCCGTGCAGCATTGACTGAGCTCTGCACCACAAGCCAGCCAGAGGGGTGCTAGTTTAGCCAATGCAGAAATGCAACATTGTTAAATGATTAAGTAATTTTTGCCATTGCCACTGGGAAACCAGGTGCATGTTAGGTTGGCCACTTACCCATGTGTTTTCTCTATCCCAAAATGTTGTGCAGAAGAGAAGTCAGCCATCAGGACGTGCACGGGTTTGGGTTGCTTCCTTGGGCTTCTGCAGGAGCAAAGGGAAGGGAACCAAAGAATATTTGAACCAATGGATACTTGAGGTTCTCCTTCAGATCCTCCCATATTCTGGTACTATGCAAGAACCAAGTCAGTCTCCAGCCTAGGTCAGAGAAAATCCTCAGCTGTATGCTGGCAACTGAACCTGCCAAGGTGGCATAAAAGAAAGCATTAGCATCAAGCCTCATTTTATACAGCATTAACACTGTAGCCAATCCAGGGCTGCCTGCATGAGGCCTATGGAGCATCACACACAATGGAGAAGAGCTGTGTACAGCAGCAGTCCAGCAGCAAGCCTCTCTAGATGTGCTTCATTTTGAGCTGCAGCTTCTGGGTCAGATGGGCTTTTGCCACATTGTTGTTTTCCTCTGCCTTGTATCATCTTACAAGCAGCACTCCATGCTGTTGCATGGAATAATTTGAGTTATATTCTCCTTAAGCTGAGGGGGTGGGGGGGTGCAGATAGAAGGGCCCCTTTGATAACCCCCCCATCAAGCTTTAAGCATGTAACTTTACAAGTAACCCGAGGATACGCCTCCAGCAGAGGCAAAGGCAGTCCTGGGGCACAATGGAACAAAGTCTGCCATGGGAATTCAGGCTAGGCAGGAAACAGAACAGTTCGTATCAGACAGACACCCCTGTATCAGTGCAAGCAGTGCATCCACAAACAATTACAGTGTACATTTATAAAATGAGGTGCAGGTATAAACTGCTCTGTGAGGGAACCTAGTATGGCAGAGCAGTGTCTGCATGGAGGAAAGGTTTTTTTTTGGTGTGAATGGGCATTTTTATTCCAAATAAGCAGGATTGTGCAGCCCCTCAGCCCCCCCACACACCTGCTCAGCTCCTCTCTTGCTGGTGATGTGTCTGTGTCCTTGACCAACTTTCCTGCCCAGCAAGCACAGCCTCTACAGAGCTTTCAACAAGCTGCCCATTGCAGCTCAGTCAGCTGCCAGGGGCGGCTGCCTCCAGGCTCTCCTCATACCTGGACGTTCCTGCCTCCCCACTCCAAACTTCAACTTTCAATAAAACCCAGTAAATTAAAAGGGAAAAACAAGGCGGCATTCTCTGATGAAGGCTCTTGCAGCTGCTCGCTGTATTCATCAAAGAAGAGGAAGTGCCAATTACTTCCTTGTAGGAACTGCTTCTGTAATCAAAGCGCTCTGCGGTTGAGCTGCAAACGCCGATTCCATCCCGCCCAGCACAGCCCCTGGGTCATGAGCCAGAACAGGAGGCAGCTGGCTGCCTACACCCTCGTCACTTCACACTTTCACACAGGAACACTCATACCTCTGTTTTCCTTGTGACATCCACCATTTCCTGGTGGAGTGAGGACAGGCCAGGCTGTTGTGGGCAGGCCGGCAGGGCAGGCTCAGAGCACGGCAAATATCCCATGAACAAGCACAGGTGTTTCATGCTCCCATTCCCAGAATATCCTGCCAGACGGGGAGGGGAACAGAATCACGTTTTTGCCGGGAAATGTCTTTCCTGCCCCCGCCATTTGCTGTGGTAAGGCTCTTGCAGCCAAACAGGGAAGGATTACTTGTGGCCCATCCAGAGCAATACAGCTAGAGTTGAAAAGAGCTCTTCCCATGGACTTCCCAGGCCCTGGAACCTCTGTGCCTTGTGGCACTATTCACAGGGGCTCAGACTTCATGGCAACAAGGAAAGCCATGTGCAACCATGGCCCCAGAGAAAACATGCCCAAAAAAACTCCAAAAGGCAGCATTCTTGTGCTGTTATTTTTTTCCAATGCTGGCAGTGATAACTGTGTTTAAATTTTTTTGGTCTGTAACTTTTTTTAAAATTACCAGTAGACACAACATCTCCTGGAGAAGCTTATCTCCTAAAAGAGTGCACACCCAAAGTAGGAAATGAAGCTGGAAAAGTAACAGATCTTTGCCCCTCCTATTCTGTTTTTTCTCTACCTCTCTGATAACCCAAAGACTTGTCTTAACCTAACATTATTTTTTTTCACTTTTATTCTTTAGTGTTTTATCCTTTTCTGTTACAAAGTTATATTCTCCACACTAATGCAGTGTTTAAAATAACTATTTTAATGAGGTTCCCAGAAAATCCCTGCAACTGTAGCAAATGAAGTACACCAGAATACCCCATCCGAACACCTGGGAAGACAGGGCAGTAGCGCAGAGAGAGATGCTGGCTCTTCCTGCTGCTGTGCCCCAGCACAGCCCCGTGACCTTACAGCAGCTGATGTTCTCATCCAGAAGAGAATCTCCTCTGCTTTGTTCATGCCAGTGTGCTGTCCTCCCCGCCAGATTTCGTACAGAGAAATACAAAGAACACAGACACGTGTTTAGCTTGCTGACATAATGCCCATATTTAATCTTTTAAAACAAGAACAAAATCAAGAATAAAATCAAGAATAAAAATTTCATTTAAGTCATACAGTACATTAATCTTTCAGCAATGACCCAATCTACAGTACTCAAATGCCTGGCATGAAGTCTATTATCTCAGCATTTAACAAGTGTATAACCAGTGACACAGTAAAAGAAGAGCTCACAATACACAGCTAACACAATGAGTTTAGATTTTCTTTTAAGAGTCCAGCTAGGGTTTGTAATACATGGGTCACTTTTGAACCATACTTTAATCAGCTTTTTGTTCAGTCAATCTGGTTGGGGCTTTTTTTTTTTTCTGTTATGTGAGTTTTTCCATTATGTACAGGAAGATTATTTCAAATGAAATTGCACAAGTTAGAATATCTACCTATAGGCATACATGGTCAATCTAACTAAAAAAATTTAATAAGCAGTAATTACTCAGTCCTGGTTATACATTCCTAAAGGCTTAATAATACAGTTTTAAGAAGAAAAAAAGTAAAACAAAACACAACAAAACACAGCTGTAGGGTGGCAATCTCTGTAAGAAGCCTTCTTCCCTCCCGAAACAACCGAGGGCTAAACTGTACTTTCCATGTTTGAAATGGGGTCTACAAAGAAGTCATTTCAGCAACTAAGTAATAAAAACCATGTGACTGTGTCCTCTCTAACATGTGAATGGTTCAATGCATAATTCAGTGAAGCTCTCAAATAAATAATACTGGTAGGATGCAGACTGTTAACAGAAATTAGGACAATATGCCCTGATAGCACATTTGGGTATCTGTATGTACGAAGGGGCCATTACCCAGTGGCCAAAGCAGCTTGAAGCAGGACAGCCCTGCCTGCAGCAGCTGCAGAGGAGGGGAAAGGGTGGGCTCTTCTGTCCTTAGCCAAGACTACAGCTGAATTTTCCCCACCTCTTATCAAGCACTTGCCCCTCCTGCACTCAGCCCCTTCCCTCCTGTCTGAGGCAGAATCTCCAGCCCAAAGGCAAGGGGAGCATGGCAGGGTGTAAGCCCTCCCTCTTCCCATCCCAGGTCCTGATGCTGAGCAGCAGGCACAGGTCTGCCCCTGCTGCAGCTCCACCACAGGCAGGAGGGCTCTCTCCTAACCCATGGTGCAGGCTCTGAAGGCTGGAGGCTTCCTGGGTCCTGGCCCTGACTACCAGGAGCTTTACCAAACACTAGAGACCCTGAGGGCTACCTCTAAGGCAAGTTAACTGAACAAGGGTGATGGAGCACCTTCTTCCCACATTAACAAAACATAAATGTAACTAATTAACACAACTGCTTTGACTTCTTTTAATCTCTCTTTTCTGGTGCCAGGCCCTGCTACACATGGAAAAAACCCCATAGAGAGCTGCTCTCCTAGATGGAAAAGCAGCAGAATCTTAAGCTTGTGGATCTGCTTTGAAATTTGCTACTGGCATAAACAACAACAAAAAAGTCCCATTTGTTTGGTTGGTTTTTGTGGTGTTTTTTTAAGAAAAAAAATACAGGTGGTCTAATGCACCTTCTCTGCACATCACACACGCTCACATGCACACACGCACCAATGGAGAGCTCCAGAAGAACAGGCATGGGAACCACAAAGCCCAAATTGTGAAAAGACATGGGGAATCTCACATTTCTGTTTTCAATTCTCATTTAGCAATGAAGCAGCGAAATGATGTATTGCAAGAAATAAACAGTCACAGAACACACATACACCCAAATGCAACCATGGATACATTTTTCCCATTTTTTCTTTTTCTGATAGACTTTGCTATTCATCTAATAGTTTCTTTCTGGCTGTGCTGAAGTTTTTGAAGAGCATCTGGTGCTTATTTAACCTTTATCAGAACACAAGAATCTCAGTGGCAATGGACAATCCATCTCATTAGTGCCACAACCAACCTTCTCTGCTTGAGATTCTCTACAAAACCCTTTTGGAAGTTGAATCTGACTCTGCCTCTTTAGTGCCACTCTTGGTGGGTTTTTTTTTTAATATAAATTAACAAACACAGCATATTAATGCAAATTTGATGTTTTCTAAAAAATGCTCAGATAATTAGTTCAGCAATATGCAAAGTGCATCTATTTGGTTCTTTCCATAGATCACCTTCTGTTTTAAGTTTAAATTCCTTCACAGTTTAAAATATTGTGAAGAAATTATATGTATACTTTATGTATAGAACTATTTATATACATACACATATATACACACAACTCTGTACTTTATATAGCCATAAACACTCACTACTTAACTATTTATATTATATACACATGGCATGAACACACGCTCAGTGAAGAGTTGGTGCAGGCTGAAACCATTCTGTTGGGTTTAATGGAATAACAATAGTGAAACCATGATTGAGTTATCAAGAGACACAGACATACATCTATTAGATAAGTGAAAGACCAATTAAATCAGCTCTTCCATTTTCCTATTAGCACAGGATTGTTCCCACCCCATTCCATGCTCCATAAGCACATACACAGCTACTCTGCATTCAGTTTACGTGACAGGGCAGTGGTGGTTCTTTTTCCTAAATGCAAGAAGAGTCCATATTTACTCGGGCCCATGGCAGCCTCTCCCACCGGAGTGCGGCGCAGCTGGGCCTGGATGCCTTTGGAGGATTCCGAAGGCTGCGCTGCCGTCAGCTGAAAGCACCTGCCAAAGCTTTATTGCATGGTTATGGGACAGCTATCAACTGTTCACAGTCTGTGAACTCTCTCCAACAAGTGGTACAACTGTATAAATACATATTTTAGCACAAAACAGTTTAACACGAGGCAAGTCCAAGTACAAACGAGACCTAAAGGCCTATGGGTGAACTTTAAAGGCCAGCAGTTCTTCAGAGTGCATGTTGTTTAAGGAACGCAAGTCGGGTAATTTCAAAAGAAGTTTTGTGAAAATAGAGGCTTCGTTTGGGTGATTTTTCATAATTAAGGTCCTTAATGCACGGATTAGTGTTTCCTGAAGTGCCTCCACAGAGTTGACATTTTCTATTCCAGAGCGATCTAAACAAAAGGGCAGGGTGAGAGGGAGAGAGAGAAATTAAAAAACAGGAGGGTAGGGGGAAAAAAAAAAAAAANATAGCCTGCAACATAAAACCAGGGCAAGAATCCCTTACTACATTAACAAGCAAAAGAAAAATCAGATACTTATGCCAGAAGTTTTAAATCACACACCACAAGTCTTTCAAAGGTTATTTAGCATTAACTTTTCAAAGTACTAAGTTCATGCCAAACTGGCAGCATTCAATCACTATTTCTGTGATCCCTAACCCATGTTTCCAGAGAAGGACAGATTGAATCAAATGTTTAAATATGTTGCTGAATCACAACTTCCAACCCAAGGAGAAAGACAGGGCACATGAAAGTAAAAATTTCAAACATTTCTTAAGGCTAGATATAGAACCCTAAACCTAAACCGAAGGTTTGAGGAGGAAATCCCACTCAGGACAAGCCGCAATTGTTATCTGTGCAATCGGATTCTCAGGGGCAAAGGGAGTACAAGCACTCATATGACTGGGCACTATTTCTGAGCATGTTCTGAAGCACTTACAAAATGAAACACGATGCACCCAAAAATTCCCAGCTGAGGAAAAGAAGAATGTCAACATCAAGACAAATATTATGTTCTCACATACTGCACTCCCACCATGCCTGGAGCATTTCTTTCAAGAGAGCTGTATTTAAGAACACACCTGGTATCATTAGGTGGAACCTAAGTAAGCAGTTTGAAAGGATGAATTTTTAAGTAAAACATCTCACCCCATAACCATGCACAGTAGCTGCTTTTTTCCAAGCTGTAGCTTCTTTTCTTAAACACTATGTAAATTCAGCAGGGCACATACATAGCCGAGTGACTGGCACAAACAGAAATGTGCTTTGATGTGTACATGCACTTAAGCACTTTGCAGAACTGGGACATGGAATGACAACAGCTTTCTGGAGTAACACTGAGTCAGATCATACAGCCAGAGTGGGAATCCCTTCCTTATGCTGTCAGTGTCAATCCAATCAGATTGCTCAGGTGAACAGTCTAGGAAGTCCTCCTGGACTACTCAGTGCAATTCCCTACTGCTATAGGAAAAACGATTACATAATCCACTTAAGGATGCATCTTGAAGCAGTTACATGTGTTTTGTTCCTTTAGGAAGATTGTTCCAGAATCTTCTACAATTAGGAACTCTGATCACTTCTAAGCAATTTTTATTGGTACACGTTCCACTTTTCTGTGAAGACTGTCCATTCAAGAGAACATGAGTGAGGAGACATCTCTCTGCCTTTGTTTATTAAATGATTCCTCCTGCTTGCCCCCTGCTCTGCAAAAGCTTTGCTCTATTCTGAGCAGGTACAACATCATTTGCACAGAACATGCCCAACAGAGTTTTGCAAGGGCTCTGTACAGTGAGAATCGTACTGCCTTGCCTCTGAAGGTGGAAGAATGCAGCCCAACCTTTTCTGGATGCCTCGGGTGAGTTACTGTAGCCTCCTCGCTTCACTTAGTCCAAGTCTTTCTTCTCCCTCTCAGTCTACTTCCAATGGCCAGCAGAAGATTTTGTTAGCATTATGCCAGTAAGGGATAATAATAGAGGGTGTGTACTTTATATTCTTCTGCCACAAAGCAAGACCCTTAGTTAAGGGATTATCTGGTTTCTAGATCTGCACAAACCACATTCTTTCAGCTTTGCTTCCGCCTCGCTTTTTCCTTCTTCAGTGGCGATGATCCACCTTGCTACCTCTCCTCCATCTTCAGCACATCCAGCTAACTGAAGCCAGAGGTGAAGCGTTCTTTTAATTCTGGAACGGTACCAAGGTAATTCCTCAGCACCACCCAAGTGTGATCCTGCCTTTTCATTCTTTGCCATTTGAACAGGAAGGAAAGGATGGAGTTACACACAGTTCTTGCTACCTACTCTTGCTGCTTCTGCACGTTCTAAATACTCCTCCTAAGAGTGGTTATTCATCCAGGGTTAAGTGGAGATGTTTCCAGCAAACGTTCTCCCAACTAGCAGTATTTAGAGACCTAATTTCTTTTTCCATTGGTGGGTTTTGGTTTTTTCTTAATTTTAATCAACTAAAAGTCTTTAAAAAGATGTTTAATTAATGCAGCATGATACTTTTTACTGTGGATCGCTTAATCAGCATTCAACAGTCACACTCCTTTCTGCTTTTGGAACTGATGTAAATCTTAACTACTGTCTTCCTTTCCGTCTTCTCTTGAATAACTTTCATTCTGAGATGAAGAAGTCATAATGGCCTTTTCCTTCCACCTTCAGTTCTTACATTTATAGCATTTTTTCCTTTGCCTGCATCTCCATGTCATTCTTTCTGATACTGTTCAACTCTTCATCTGTAATGAAGTGCCACCTCCCCTTACAGGAAATTACTTTTTCAGTTACGCTACTCCTCAAAGAGTGGGATGCAGTGATCTGTCTTTCAAGATCTGTTTAATCAACACATGCCCACAATCCTTTAGCTTTATGGGCACCTTCTCCTCCTGGCAATTCCTCACATTGTAAGCATCTTCCCCAGGAACTCAGCTGAGGTCACTCCTGTTCTTCAGTACCTGCCTAAGCATGAAGCCCGCTCATTTACTCACTTGTGCGATATAACAATTACAGCATTTTAATCCAATCTCATATAAGAGAGCAAAGTTGCTCTGGAAATTTTTGAACTCACAGTGATCATCAGGGTTAGCCCTGTGTCTGGAATACAGCCCCAACACTGACTAATATAGCTGTACTTTACAAAATCCTATAAAATTTTGTGAAGATGCCCAGAAAGGCTGTGATCATCAGACTGCAGATCAGATCATAAGGTAGCTAAGATAGGCAGCAGTATATCCAAAATATGATCTGAAAAATCCTCAGCAACTGCAAGAAGTCTGAATACCAAACACCACTTTTTGTCCTGTTGCACGGCTCACACTACATGCTGTACATGTTACATGCCATGCCTAAGCTAATCCCTGCTGGGAGCTGGCAATCAGCGCAGTGCTTTAAAGGCTGGGGAGATGGCACTGTGCTAGAATCACATTTAACAGAACAGATACAGCCACTTAGACTGAAAACAGGTGGCACAGAGAATGAGTTATTCTAGGACCCAGGAGCTGAGCAAGCAAGAAGAATGGCTGTAAGCCTAGTTAGAGTGCAAAAGAAGGGAAGAGACCTGGTTGTCAGTCCTTACTTTAAAGGCTGCTTCCAGTTCTTGTCAAGAATTTCCACAGTCTGGACAGGTAACTAAGATCTCAAGTTTCCCTCTGCTACCTGAACACTTTCATTAACAGATTCCACACTTCCTTCAGATTATGGTGCCATGCTTCCTTCACACTGCCATTTGTTCTGGCTCTTGAAGCTTGCTAACTCTGTGCCTCCCTCTGCTCATTAGCACAGCTTAGACTGAAGAGGCGACAGCTGCCCTGTCCTGTGCTGTGACACTGCAGTTCAGCCATGCACAAAGCTATCAGACTGAACTGTCCTACCTTGTTACAGAGGCCTCACGTGCCTACAGCACCATGCCTGGGTGCCCCTCCTTGGTAACACATGGCTCTAAATTGCTCCTGTGAAAGGGGTGCACTTGTTCCAGGAGTTCAGTGCTCCCCAGCTGCTGGCTCATTGTCTAAGTGGGTGCTGCAAGCACTCCTGCTACCTACCTCTAGAGAGCTTCTTACCCAGCAAGCAGGGATTCTGCATCATGCATTCCAGGTATTATATGCAGAGCTAATGTGCCTAATTTGAGGCTTGAGATAATACTACAGAAGTAGGTGCTTAATCCTTCTTTGAATCTGGGCCAGGGTGTTCTGTCTATCCAGGGACTGAAACAAGATAGGAGGCTGGTGAAGATGCCAGTGGATTGGCAGGCCTGTGGTGGTAAGAAGTCACGATGCAGATGATAGGGCTTTCTTGCTGACATAGGCAGAGATCAAACTGTTGGATTTAGACTTAAGTAAAATACGCAATAGACTTAAATGACAATACTTGGAAGCAAAAATACCACCTTATCCAAAGACTCCTTATCCAGGAGTCATTTCAGTGATGCTGTCCTGTGAAACTTAGAGGAGTCAGACAAATAGCATCTAAATGGCCATGGGGCAGCTATTTTTTTTTTTGCATCACATAGAGAGCAGTAGGAAAACATAAGCCCACTGTCACCTTTTTTTTTTTTAAAGGCAGTATTAGAAAGACTAGGTATATAAAAAAGTGCATTATGGGCTGCTAGTACTTTAAAACCTACTCAACTGCACTTAGACGTGAAATAACAGGGTGATATATTTTACAGAAAACTTTCAGTAAAGAATCACATTCGATTTTTGGCAAAGGCACAAGTTAACTTTCTCTCCTTACCAGCAGATACCAGGACAACCGCTGTAAACAAACTCATTTCCTCATCACTAAGTTGCAGGGCATTTAGCTTCTCACTAAACTCAAACATTGAGTTGAGCAGATCACCGGCTCCCATTGAATGCAAGTCATCCACACTGTATTTCTTGCCACTCAGGAAGGTGACAGTACGTTCCTTTGCATCAAACAAAGATGCAAATCGTACCATTAAAACCTGGTGAAAGAAAAAGGAAGAAAAAAAGAACAACAAAACCAGGTAAATGTAGGTGCATTTCTAGAAAAGCCAAAGAAAAAAATTAAACTTTTTAACATCATTCAAAGTGTCTCATTAACCATTCTAGAAGCATTCTATACAGAAACCATCAGCATGCTATTGAGCTGCAGAACACAGGGTAAGCTCTGGCCCCATAATCTGAGAGAAACAAACAAGTGACAAAATTAAGAAGCGGATGCAGGGGAGGGGCTACAGCATATGAAAGGCAGGAAAATTAAAATTTAAGCCTCAGACAGCCTGAGCCACACAGACCATGTCATTCATAAATAAGCCAGTAGGACAACTTGCTTAAGCCACACAACAGTCAAAGGCATACAGAGCATTAAAAGAAATGTTCTCTTGGCCACACTCATGAGGAGCAAAATGAAGGTACCGAACCAGATTCTCACTTGGCATAAAGTGGAGCAGCTCTGTGGAAACAATGCTGATTTACACCACCTGATGATCGGGCCCCCTAGGCATTCTTTGGAAAAGTACCATGCCACATCACTGTACCCACAGGAATGTTAATGAGCTCTGCTAGAAAGGAGCCACATGTAGAGCTTTTAGAAGGCTGGGGAAGCACAGCTTGAGATGGCACCTGGTCTGCAGCAGCTGGGAATACCCCTTTGGTACAAGCACCTGGGCTGGAGCACTTGAGGTGTGCTAAACTTACCCCTTTGGGCTGAAATTTCTCTTGTGGTTTCTCAGTTGTACTGTGAAATGTTTCCCTCTGGAATGGCTTGTAAAGTTTCATTTGCTCATGTTCAACAACCTTATTTACATTTCCAAGGTTTAAGTTGCACAGAATGGCCTTCTTATTTGAACAAAATGAACTAACTGGCATTGGTTAAAACATCAGACTGGCTGTAATCTCTTGGTGTGACAGTTGTCTCTTCTCATTTACCCTATTAACTGCATTAATTCAAATGTTTACTACACGTGAGAGGAGAACCAGGTTTTTGAAGACTAGTGCCTTTGATAAGCTTAAAGAAAGGAGTGTTCAAAACAAATGAAAATGTTTGAGAATTCAAACACTGTTCATGCACGTTACATGACCTGCTCCTAAATTTTATGAGCCAAACAACATGCAGCAACCTTGACGGACACAAGGGCACTAGGTACTATTCACTTTTGTCAGCTAAGCTATCTGTCCTGTGATGACATTAACTACAGAGTGCAGAAACCCAGATGCAGAAGCCATCAGAATACAACAAAAACAGGCAAAGGGCAGGCAGACAAAGCTGAACTTGTGCATTAGCACAGACCCACCAAGTATCCAGCAATCTTTCAGTTCAAAACGGCATTCTCCCTAGAGAATTGGGCTTTAGAAACATCTTTAAATAACAAGCAACCAGAATTAGTGCTGGTATTCAAAACTGAAGCCCATAAAGTTGTGCTGACTTATTCTAAGGCAAAGACCTCACCTATTTCAATGTTACTATTCTGCACAAGGAAGAACAGTTTGGACCATGGCATAGCACAGGACGGATTCATCCCATTTCACTCCAAACCAGGCTCATACTTGCGCATGCTGAGGATACACCTGATCAATCCTATCACCTGACCATAGCAACAAAGGCACATAAAAACCTCCACTCTTGGAGGTTATTTGATCACTTCCCCACCAGCTGTAGCCAAATCTGAGTCACTACCCCAAGGGATCCAAGGGCCTTGTTAGCTCTACCATCAACTACATTTGGAGGGGAGGCGGAGGAGGGCCCACTCAAAACCAGTCAAATTCTTTATTTTAGGCTCACTGCTGTTTCTGAGCTGGCTCTCATAAGAAGCCATGCAAATGCCACCAAGATACACTGAGCTCCCCAGTACTCCCAGTTCAAAGAGACCTTTTTAGCTTACGTGTGTGTGTGAATATATATAGCTGTGCAGCTTCTGCACCAACACTGTCTCCATGTGTCCTCTTACCCTGAAAGGAACTGGCACTCCTCGAATACGAACTGCTAAGAAGCACAGTGCCAAGCCAGCCTCACCAGACCTGGGGGCAGCACTTTCACTCGGGTTCTATTAACATGCAGACATTGGAATATCCTGGTTCAGCTAACCCAGAAGAGAGAAATGACCTTGGATGCACCAGGCTTTCAAGATGTTTTTGCCTCTATCACAATGGTTTCATTAATCCTGTTGTGGATTTTTTTCCACTGTTCTGCAGCCCTACTTTCTATTTTTTTCCCGTTGCTATGATGCCACATAGGCCCTTAACTATAAGTTGTAGCTCACTAACAGGAATCATTAATGTTTCTTATAAATAAGTGAATAGTGACAAGCATGCAGCCACACATTATTATTAATTCCCCTGGATATAGAAACCTCCTTATCAGCAGTGCTTGTAACTGGCAAAAAGGCACATCAGTGAGGCCTGAGAAAAGCTTCAGGTGAAGCAAGGCCAAGACAAAACATTTTACTTGAAAAACATGAAGGTTTGGCTTTACATTATAGGGACAGTTCAAGCCAAAATTTCCACCCTCCTCCTCCTTTGCAGAGAAAGGAACCAACCTTTTTGTGTAAGGTGAAAGCAGTGAAGAAGTAAAAATACAGCCCCTTCACTACAAAAGTTGTAGATGAATATTAAAAGGTCAAGAATAAGTACAACAGAAAAAAAATACGTAACAGCAAAATCAAGGAAACCAAAAAACTAATAGACTCCAGGCAACAAGTCTTCCTGGGTAACTTGCACCTTCCAACCCAACAATTATCCAATTTAGAACTGGGCTGTATAAATGCAGACAGAAGACCCAACACATCAAATGAGAAGTGTCTTAATTTCAGGTAAATATAAAATCCAGCACCTCTCTTTGAAAGAATAAATAATGTAAACAAAGGCAAAGGCATCACCAATGCTATACTCCCCAGAAAAGCACAATAACATCAAATACTTGGGACTTCGGCTTCTCTGACCCTCTCTATTCAAATTTCACATTTAAATATTTATGAAACGTGTCCTCTCTATTCAAATTTCACATTTGAATATTTATTAAATGTGTATGGTCTCCAATAGACACAAGGGTCTGGAAGGGCAACTCAAACATGATGTAAAGGTCATCCAGTGAAGGTCACTAATTATAAAACAGCATCAAGCTCTGTGGTATCATTTCCAAATTAATACCACTAATTCACATATACGTCATGACCACAAGTGGATGCAATTAACCACGAGGACCTAGTGGGATTAGTCTAGAGTAAGTCAGGCTGCAGCTGGCACACAGTATCTACAGAGCTGCAACAGTACAGGTAGTTACCAACGTTACTGCATGGGACAGGGATGCTTCAGACACTCCCAAGTTGCCACCAAAGTGGTGACTGGTCGGGATTGGATACTCTGGCTTTTGCAGGAAGCAGAGTGGCACAAGGACATGCAGAGCGGTAAACACATTCCTTGACAGAACTTGTAAGTCAGTAGACAGCTTTCTAACCTATCCACCCTTCCAGATGCAGTACAGTTCCTCAGAGTAAGCAAAGGTAGCTAGAAACCCCTAATTATGCATTTGTTAATGTCCAGGGAAGAGGGAAGGGTAGAAGGGCTGAGCAGTTTTGAGCTCATTGGAAGAGGGACAGGTCACCAAGGACTGACCAAACAGATCCCTTGGACACCATCACCTCAGAGAATGCTCAGAGCATCCACGAGCAAGCTGGTTTCACCTGATGTAACCCAGTTCTATCTGGTTCTGTTCTTACAGGGTCAGACTGATGAACAGCTTGTCAGGTTTGTAATACGCACACAGTGGTCTCACCTCAAAGGTCCCAGCCTTCAGAAGATTGACCTGGTCATGCTGGGAGAGATCTCGGAAACCTGGGATGCGCTTGGCAAACTCCACCACTTCCTTCACTGCAGGAGTAAAACTCAGGGAAAACTCTTCCCAGATTTCATGGCCAGACTTGTTTGGGTCCACATGGGGAGTCTTACTCATTGGGCAGACCTGATGTTTGCAAAACACAGACAGAAAACAACTTTTAAAGGTAGCATTCCAAATACTGACAAATATTTAAAAGAAACATGTTTATTATTCAACAAAACCTTGCAATAATGACACAGAGAAAAAAAATATATATCAGTATTTCCCAATCAACTCCCAAAAAAACTGGATTTCTTGCCCTTGCTTTTAAAACGAACAAGAAAAAAAAATCCACGGGATTGTTAGCAATCTGTTTATAAATTTGTTAACTTTGGAACCTACAACACTGTACTGCAAAAGACCTGACAGAACCAAGGTTATGCCATTCTTCCCTGATCTCAACTGATCTGGTCTGACATCTGAATTTCTCTTTGTTTGTATTATCCCTGTAATTTCACAGTAAATTGCAATTTCACAATCAATCAGTTGCAATCTCACAGTCACTGTGACATTCATTCGCCTATCTTTCTTGTTTTGCAGGCAACTGAAGTGCTTCAGTCAAGGCAACAAAGATGTCAACACCAGAGCAAGAAAGCAAGTCTTGGTTTCCTGAGTCACAGGTTTACACCCTCATTACAAGGATAACCCTCTTCTGCAAGTTTGCTTTTACTTGTATCACTGAAGGAGGAACACCAAGGAACTGGTATTCCAGTATTTCTCAGTCACAGGATGACAAAATGTTCTTTCTTTTATACAAACATACAGCAATTTTTTGTAGGAAAGTCTGAATCCATTACATTGAGATCAGACGTATCAGTCAGGGCTGACTGCCAATAAATTCCCTCTGCAAGAACCAACCAGAAGCTCTGCGATATTTTCAGTTCTAGCTTCTAAAATTTATATCTTTTAATGAAGCTTAAACCTTTTAAGATTCATTTCACCTGTCATCATCAAGGACAAAAATTCCTTTTAAGTATTCCTCGCAAGTATACTAAATGGTGTATGTAATCCTATATAATGTCAGCAAAACAAAGAGAAAACAGTGAAATAGATTAGCAATTCCTCAGAGCAGTGCTGTTTTTGCAGGGCATCTTGAATATGGTAATTGCCTAGGAATTCTTTGCGTGGGAGGTCCTAAGATTACAAGACTATAATATTTTGGCAAAAGGAAAGGTCTAGGCACACAACCAGAAGGACAGCAGATGCCAACCACTACTCTGCCTGTGATACTGCAATGGTTCACACAGGCACTGTTATAAATACAGCAGTCTCTGAAAATGAGGAATCTCTGGTTCTGTACCCTGCTCTGCAATGGACATAAAAGTCACCTTAACTTCTCATTCTACACCTGTATACCCTTACCCACAGGCACTCAGTCCCAAGGAGAAACTACCACTTCCACACCCAGTGCATTGTGTCTGTGGTCTCTTGATAGACCTCTGCCCAAGAATCAGAGTATCTCAAATTAGAAGAGACCCATAAGGATTGAGTCCAACTCCATACTCCTCACAGAACCACCTACAACTAAACCATATGCCTAAGAGTGCCATCCAGGCACTCGCTGAACTGTGACAGGCTTCCTATGGAAGCAGCTGACAGCTTGTACAGTCACCAGTTCTCTTCAGAGGAACCTCTTCAGGAATGACCTGTTCTGCTTTTCTGATTACAGGGGTATTGAGTTAAAAACAACCAAACCTCTGGACATCTGTCTCCATACTGGTTCATAGCTTAATTACTTGTCCTTATTGCTGCTGACTCATTTTGGTCAGATCCTGAACTCACTGAGTTCTTGGGCAAAACCTTCACCCATATCAGGGATGTGGGGCGGGGAAGAGGAGCTGCAGTGCTCTGTTGGATTTGGTTTTGTCTCCTCATCACTGACTAACTATTGCCTGCAGCTGCCATGCACAGGTCAAAGTGACTGGTTGAGCCTCTGCAAGGCAGAACCACTCCCTGCCCGCCCATACTGACAGGTTTAACCTCTGCTTCTCAGGAGTGCCAAGAATGCTGTTGTAGTGACACCACATACTTTCCCTGTATGGAAGAAAGGCTGGGAATTATTATTTGCCATGCTGTAGTGCCTGGAGTCTGCAATTAAGATCAGACCCTGCTAGGGACAGCATGGTCTATATATGCAGTGGACAAAGAAGGGTTTAAAAAAAACCCCAAAAACAAACCAACAAAAAGGGTCCCATGGAAATGCAGCATCAAAATAAACACCTTCACTGTGGAGACCTTTGGGTGTCTTCAAGAACCTGTGAAGGATCTTCACAAAGTAGGAGGAAGAAAAATACCGGCAGCTCAAGTACTTCAGAAAGGTCAGGGGCTCGCGCTTCCCACCAGGAGCGCAGGATGAGAACGAGGATGTTATGTTCTCTCATCCCAGGCGGCTCCAGTGATAAAGAGAAGGACAATCTATTTTAAGGGGCTTACAGAACTGGTTGCCTGAATGGCAGAGAAACAGCAGGTGCAAGGCAAATGAGAGGGACCTGTTAAGCAAAGGCAAAAAAAAAACCAAAAAAAAAAAAACTCAACCAAACCAACAACCATATGCAAAAAACCAGGAAGCATCCTTGTTAGGAATTCAGTGAGAAAATGCTCTAGCAAAGTCATCTGAGGTCATCACCCAGAAGTGTGTCCAAAGCCTCACTTGCGTGAGTACTACAGAAGACCCTGAACTTCTCTCTAAAGGTTTAGCTGCACATCTTCCTCCTGAAGATGTTCTACATTGAAAAGGATGTGTAGCTTGTGGGCCTCATTAAAACAAAACTAATAAAAAAAACCCCATTGCCAAAAAAGCAGCCTACCCTGTAACAGAGATTTTGGAACCCATAGTAAGGCCTGTAAAGACTGGCTTAAAATCCTAGCCCTGGAGTTTGACCCCAGAAATTTTCTCTAAATACCCTCAAAGAAAATGCAGTACATCTGACTATGTAGATTATTTGCAAGCGAAGTCTTCAAAAGGACTGAGTGAAAAGCAGAATTTATAAACTCCTATTTTCATTTTAAAGTCAAGTAACATAAAGAGCTCATGACTTTTTTTTCAATCAATACTCTTTGATGTTATTTTACTTTCAGTTAGCTAAAAACCAAGCCAAGAAACCCCATCACTTGTATGATTTCAAATCCTTCACACCTTGAGCCATTTTTGTCCTCCATCACAATTTGCACTATCAACCTGTGTCACCCTTTAAAGTTTCAGCAGTTGTACCAACTGCATGCAGCTTCACTGACTGCTGAGGCACAGTTGGATCACACCCCCCAGCAACTCAGTCAAATCAAACAATTTGTATCAATATACCAGATGCATTCTTCCTCCAGTGCTGCAAGAGTAAGTGGTATTCTTGTTTGGAGAAAAGCCATCTTCCGGGATCCTCTCACACATTCGCTGAGTGTAACCACTGGTGAAATTCATGCAGTGGCTGTTTGTGAAGCACATGGCGTGCCCGCTCGGATAATGCATTGTGCTCCTCCCTTTGTACTGTCCGCCAAGGTGCTGCTCCCTCTCAGGGTACGGAGGGCCACCGAGGCCACCAACACAGTGCTCGCTGCTCAAGATGTACTGCTCGGTGTTCTTTGACACTCTCTCCCCACCCTGGGGCTGCATCATCTCTGCTGGGTTTTGGGACTGCTCCTGGTTGTACATGAAAGTGTCCTTGTGGGCCCTAGTGACCATGCCGATCACTTCCTCCTTAGCCATGTCAGCACTAGGAGGGGGAGAAGGGCTTTTGATGGTTTCTCGCTCTTGTTTGGGCTTGGAGAGATCTTCTTGAGGTGCTTGGTCTTGATGTTCTGTTAATGCTTCATTGGGCAAGTGACCACTGAACTGACTGTTCATCATGGTTTTCATGGCACTCTGCATTTCAATCAACATCCTCTGTTTTTCACGTTTGGGAATACGGCCAAATCGAACAGCTACCAAGGTGGAGAAATGGATAGTGGTGGAAAGGGGAAAAAAAAAAAAAAAGAAAAAGAAAAAGAAAGTCAGTCCTGAAAGTATTAGCATACACACACAGAATACACACCCCAAACAAAAATCCTGCCTTTGAAAGCAAGATTTTAACTGCTCTCACCAATACTACAGCAGGGGTATTATCAGTGAAGTCAAAGAGCTTCTGGGGCACAGGACTGGCATGAATACAAATGTATGCTGCTGTCTGCAGACAGGGAGAAGGCAGCTCTAAGGCACAGTCTGTTATGCTTTTTGCCCTTTTGCCTCAAACCTGGCTATGCAGTACACACACAGTTGTGTTAACTGAAGAAGTGTCGGGCTTTAAGATTGGATCTATTAAATCAGCACAACTTCATGAGCTGACAATTAACCGAACGTAAACACAGTTCATATCATCTTTGCATAAAAGTCCTACAAGACAGGTCCTCACGGACCAATTGCACAACTTACCAAAACAAGAGAATCAATGCTGAACGAAGCTTACCTTGGCAAATTTTCTTGATAACTTTGCCTTGACAAGGCCATTTTCTGCTGGCAAGGGGATGGGCATCATTGTGGCTGCAGCACTTTTGACCCTGTCCTAGGGAATCTACAACTGCCTCTACCACCCTGTCCAGCCGCAGCCGCACGAGGGCTTATAACCAGTTTCGGCTGATGTAATTATGCTCGTGCAGCAGTCCATCATTAATGTAACTAAGCCTCTTTCATTAAAGCAGGTGCAACCTTGTGCGCAAACAAGCGCCTAGGGGATGAAATAACTCCTATGCACGACAAGAACTCAGAACAATTATTTAAAATAAGTTCCAGCACTCCACCCACTAAATTATTAACAGCCTGAGATTCCTAGCTCTTGTGAAATAAACACCCAGAGAAAATTAAAAAGTGAAACAGAAGGAAGAGTTCTGGTTGTGGCAGTAAGTTGTAGCAGACAAATGAACTACACCTTCAGGATTATTCATTAAAAATGTCACGGGGAGTGGACAGCCAGCAAGGTGGTCAGAGACACACACTAACATCACCATTTCCTCCTTGCCTTTCCTCTCCCTCTAAGAAAAGAAAAAGAAAGAAAGAAAAGGAGCAGATACATGCTCATCCTATGCACCCAAGGCTAACTTTTTAAGCTCTACAGTGACTACTCTAAAGCTATCAGGTTGGGCAGAATTCCCTTTCATTGAAAAAAGCAATAGTAACAAAAGAAAACAGAAAAAACAAAGGGAAAAAAAAAAAAAAAAAAAGAAAAATATGAGTCTCGTTCAGATTCAGGTAGGATACAGCTTCAAGTTAACATTAAACCAAAATCGAGACACTTGTTACAACCATCCCCCTAGCAGGCCACTGCTGCACATCTCACTGCATCAGCTCCACAGGTGGGAGGACAGCACTGTGGCTGCCCACAGTATCACCTTACCAGCCCAGGACACTCATGGAGCAAAAAGGCAAGCTGAACTAAATGCTCTCAGACAAGGCACCTCTCCTTGACAATAAGGCTTAGCTGCATTCTCTGCCATTAAGACCCTTAGCAATTGGTTTTGAGGTGGGCAGCAGATTCCCTCTCAAAGGATCCCTGCTCAGTACAGGAACGTACCATCTCTTGACATCCCAACAGACAGGCATTTTTTGAAACGACACTGCTGGCATCTGTTCCTATTCATTCTCATTATAGAGCAGTTGTTATTCTTCAAGCACTTCTTATACTGGATGTTTTGCTGAATGCTTCTTCTGAAAAAACCCTGTAAACAAACAAAAAAACATCACAACTATCATCACAGTACATGTCAAATCCTTGCACCAAGATTCATCTCTCTGCGAGCACCGTAAACCTCATTGCATCACATCAGCTGCTTCAGAGCCATCAGCCCCAAGAGATTTTAAAGAACTTGGTACTCCTCATGACTTACTTCCCCTTTGTGTGTGATCTGTATGTAAAGTGAACTAGTTATGATTTCTAATTACAGAAGATGCTAAGTTGTTCCCTGCATAGTCAGCATTTAAGAGCAAAGTATCTCCAATTTACCTCTATCACTGTACTAACAGTTCCTAAGACGTTGCTCTCAAATACCTATGACATCAAGCGCAAAGATGGGAGTCAAAATAACGTATTTTGACTTCCATCTCTTCTGTTTGGGAACAAAAGCATCCTGCTGCACCACATGACCTTCAAAGGTGTTTTTTTCACACAACCCTTTACGCTGATAAGCTCCTTCACAGAACAAAACATTTGCAATGTTACAGATTAAGAAAATATATATTTAGTTCTGGCTTTCCCTGTGGTAAAGAACTGCTTTTCCAAAGCTGTTCTGTTCTGTGTCCCAGCCCAGGTGACAACTCACACCCACTATCTTTTAATGCAATTAACATGCACATGTCTTGCGTGACATGGTCCTTACCACCTCTGCTTCCAGTTCTTGTTGTCTGCTGTGCGCTCCAAGTCAGGCAGGATCGGACAAGGGGTGGGAACAGAAAGTACTAAAGAATTTGGAAAATGCTGTATATTCCTAAGTGGTTTGCCTGTTCTCTACAGCTTCTGAAATTTCTCATATTTAACAGAGAACTACACTGAAATTTTTTTGGCAGTATCACCCCTTTTCCCCTATGGGGAGAACTTGAGCATTTCACCAGCAGAAAGGTGAGCAGAAATATAGCTCACCTTGCAGCCCTCACAGGCATGAACACCATAATGAAATCCTGAAGCGACATCTCCACAGACTTTGCAAAGAAGAACCATGCCATTAAATTCTAGAATCAAACAAAAAAGTCAAGGATATAGAAACCAATGACAACTGCAGGAACACGTTTCCAGCTTTTAAAACCTGGACTTAAATCGAAATATGTGACATCAGTTCAACACACAAAAAATACAGCAGAAGAATAAACGTGAATGTACAAACCCCCTGAACAGTTCAGAAGGTACCAGTGCAGGGGTGGGGGGAAAAAAGAGGACAAACACGAAGCACTCACACAAACAGGGAGAAAGCACATATTCACTGGGCTTTCAAACAGAGTAGCACTGCACGCAGCAGCAGAAAAAGGAGGTCTGCTTACATTTAAGCACTTTTAAAAGGACCATTCAGTTAACTAGGCCACCAAAGTTCAGGCTCAATCTGTTTTTTCCATCAGGACAAGAAAGCCTGTGAAAGGCTACAGTTTCCCCAACAGAGAATAAACGCTTTTTCTTAAAAAACAGAAATACTAAAGGACACTTTATAATACATTCAACACCAACCATACACTGTACCTATCTGATAACAACATAGGACTGGTAGCTCAGCCATACCTACATATGTAAAGACCACTCATTTGAGTGCATATCCAGAATGGCTTGCACATTTGAACTTGAAAATACCTTCTTGATCCCGCAAAAATGCTCACAGTTTGGGTTAAGATTTTCCCCCAACTATTTTATTTCAGCTCATCAATAAAATTTTTTTGCAAGTTCTAAGTGCTGGTCTAACATTGGTTTCACTGAAGCTAGTGGCAATTTTACCAGTGAGTTCAGTAACCACAAAATTACCTTAATCCAACAGAGACAGCTGGAAATACTCCCACAGAAACATATTCTACCAGAAAAGTAACTTATTTGACATTTGTATTTCATTTGTAAAGAGGAACTAAAACATTTTTTTAAGGTTTTCAAAAAGGAAAAGAAACCACAACTTTTTTTTTTTTTCTTTTTTTTTTAAACACAGTTAGTACTGAGCTAAAAAGGTTATCTATCTGAACAGTTAACAACAGATTTCATTTCAGGAACCTTTGCCCTGATATCAAAAACCTAGTTACATGAGAATTTTTACATAAAGGTTCTTACTAAGAACTTCAGGTTGGAACACTTAAAAAACAAAACAAAATAAAATCCCTATTGAGGTAGAACTATTAGACACTTATTCTAGCTTCAAAACAATCCAAAATGATAAAAAAATTCTGCCAATAAAAGAACTCAGCCTCTAAAAGACTAAATTCCAGCTGTTTGCTGAATCACTCCTTCCAGTACTTATTTTGAATCCTGCCATTCCAAAACTGTTCAAGTATGCTTCTCTACCATTCATCTTTTCCGATTACCAAAAGAAGTGTGAAGTAAATAGGTGGAGATACATTGTTATATGTATTTTTAAAGGCTATCCTTTAGTTCTGGTTTACAAGTATTTTACTTCTCACATCCACAGAATTATGACTTGCAATCAAAAAGATAACTGTTTCACCCACAGCTATAAAAGCATTATGGCTGGGTAATTTCTTTTATTTAGTTCCTCACAACTACAGGGAGAGAAGGTGAAGGGGCAGGGGACAGAGTATGAAAGAACAGAGAAACTAGATTTCCAAGACAGCTCCATAAATACTCTTGAGGAAATTTCTGATTATATTACCTTTACTTCATCACTTCTTTTTAACCAAGTGTTTGATTTTACTATGATCAGTTTTCACTAATGTAAATTTAAAGTAAAGCTGGACTGTATTTATGGACTGTTTGAAGTTGGCAGCAAGGGGACCCCCATTGTATTAGCATTTGTACAGTAACACCATACGTATTACCACACATATTATGCCAAAAAATAAAAATGGAGGCTTTGCTGTGCACCTGCACCATGAGCCAAAGGGAGACCTGGTTGTAACACACGGGGTTGTTACACACAAGGGGAAAATGGTGTTTTCAGGAACTGGCACCAAACATACTTGTGACTCCATTATGGCCTTTTGTCAAACCAGCAACACTCGACTGGTTTGGTTTAATAGTCTCCTCCAGCCGATCGCTCTTCGGTGCCCCGTCAGAGCCTTCACTGCTCCGGCCATTGCATCCGCTTTCCGAGGAGGAGCTGTTTGGAGGAGATGGCACAGGCGAGGAGGACGACTGGAAACCGCTGTCTGAGCTCTCGCTGTGACATGAGGCTGGGCTAGATGCCGAGCTCGAAGAGCTGATGTAAGCTATCACACCCCCTAAGGCAAGAAAAAAAAGGCAGCACGTAGTGACATAACCAGCAGACATGCACCGCTGCCATGTGAGCCACGCCGTGACCCAGCACCACCAGATCAGCCATTACGTGCTCCTGGGAGCACTCCTTTCCCTCCCTCTCTCCCTCAAGCTTGTCTCCATTCGTTTTCTACGGCTGACCTCTCAGTCTGCCCCATCCCCTTCTCCCATATCAGCCTCCTCTGGTCCAGGCCAAGATGAAATGGCATAACCAAAGGACAGAGTAACAAGCCATGGTGCTGGAAGGATGGGGCAGCAGGGACAGGGCATGGAGTGACCCAGAGAGGGTTTCCCTGGCCACCCTCTGAGCAGAGCTCATCTGGAGCCAGAGCGAAGACAGGATCTCACAGCACTGTGGAGCCAGAATGCAAACAAGCTAGGTTAGGGACAGAAATAGGGCAGAGAGAAAGACTTCATGCAGGCTACGTGCCAAAGGCACAGAAAGGAAGGGCTGGGAGGTGCTCACGATGCAGAAGGGAAGGGGGCAAGGGAAGGAAATAGCACTGCAGTCTGGTTACCCTACTGAACGCCATTTGTCCGACTGCAAGGCTTCATAGCATTTCTAGCAGCAGCTAAACTCCAACTGCCGGGCTGCTATTTGCAAACAGCCTCTGTCCTGCCGCCTCTTGCAATCTGACACACTTGAGAATCCCTCAGATGAAACAGCTTTTTGTCCTCAGGCAGACCTGGGAGCAGTTCTGGCTTTTCACAGGCTCCTTCTTCTTGCTCATAAGCAAGAGAAATTGTTTGCACTTCATACAAGTTTGTCTCTGAGACTCAGCATTTCAAAAGTCAATATAAAAACATTTGATACTTCACACAAGAATTTCAAAAGCCATAGCCATGAAACCGTTTAAATAAATTACACTCAGTATGTTCTACATTTTATGCCTCTATTGCTCAGTAGACTCTCTTCACTGATAACTCAGGACATTGCAGCAAGGAACTCCACACGCCAGTAAGAATTCAAAACTTTAAAAGGGCCATGCACTGCCTTCCTTTGGCAGAAAAAAGCACTGGTGTCTGTAGAGTCCTTGATCAACTGAATTGGCACGGCAGGCAGAGGCTGTAGCATTTTACATCAGCCATCACCTCCTCACAGATAAAAGCAATGGTATTATTCAACCCTGGAAACACACTGATTGCAGGGAACGATTCTGACTTACAAATTTTCAATACTTTTATTAGACATAACTGCCCTCTTAGCACCTTGGTGGCAACAAAACTGGCTGACTTCCTCTTCAACATTTCATTTTGGTCCACCAAGGAAACCCTTGGCAGGAGAGTTCCCTAAAGAGGACGCAGCCCAGGAGCTGCTGGCAGAGCTATCTGGGAGCAGAAGTCAGACTAAGGGGCAGTGTGACACGTGCAGGACACACAGACTGCTGCTCACGTTCCCAGACACCAGTGTCCCTGCACCCTGCCACACAGGGGTTGTTCCCACACAGATTTTTTTTTTTTTAAAAAGAAATCCTCCACACAGCATAGCACGCATTCCGGATCAGGTTTTCAGATAAAGGAGGATTGGCAAGGGAGTCATGGGTTTAGCCATGGCCTGTGAAACAAGGCATCATCAGCCACCCGTGCTGGGCTAAGACACCACCTGTTTGACAAAGGTCTGTGCCATCCCCCAGCGCCGCACGCGCCTCTGCCAGGTGCCGGTCAAAGCTCACAGTTCACCTGGTCCAAGGGAGGCACCAGGCTTCTCAGCAGGCGCCATCCTTATCGGCAAGGGGCAGATGGGGACATGCAAGCACAGCCCCTGCAGGGAACTCCACGTTTCTCCACGCTGCAACCGCGCCCCATTATCTGTAAACCCTGCTCATAAAAGAGATGCTCTTTTCCCTCAAGGGTAAGGCCAATGTCACAGAGGAGCACAGAAAGTGTGTGCCTGTGGGGGAGTTTCACCCCTCTTCTCCTGAGAGCTGGAGGAGCCCCAGACAGCTGGGCTGCTCTGGCACCCTAGACAGCTTGGCAGTCTTGCCAGCATCACAGTGGCGATTCCGCATATTTTTTGTTATTTTAGAAGTCAACACTTCCCCGTGAACCCTGTTTTTGTCTGGTCAGTAGCCAAAAGTTGACTCTCACACAGAGCACAGGGTGACATCTGAGAACAAAGAGCACAGACAAGGAGCACGTACACGTGCACACGGATGCTGGCACTCCGCAGAAAGGGGGTACGGGGGTGCTCGGTGGAGAAGGCAGCCCCAGTTGTGTGAACTGCCGGGGATTTTCTAAGGGAACCCACCTGCCGGAGGATGGTGAAATGAGTCCTTTGGGCTACGAGGAGACGCGCTAATGCCGCTGCTGCGGCGGCGGCAGCAGCGCCTGCTGAGTGACCAGGACCTTTTGGGCTCTACCTGGCGGCATTCACTTTAGGGATGGGGCGGGGGGCACCGCAAGGTGCTGGTATTTCATTAACACGGAGATCTGGGAAGAGGTAACGCTGCAGGGGCGCGAAACAGGAGACGAACCGGCCGGGCCACCAAACCGGCCCCCGGGACGCTGCGGCAGCAGGGGGTCCCCGGCCGGCACTCCCGACACCGCCGATCTCCCTCGCTAACAAAGCGGGAAGGGAGCGGGGAGCCCGGTCGCCGTGCCCGCAGCCGCCCTCCCGCCTCACCCCATTCCACCGCACCGGGGCTGCGGCTTTTCCCTGCCGCGGTCACGCGGCGCCGGGACTGGG
>WEIU01009076.1:715157-735320 GCA_013389925.1 Aegithalos caudatus
CGCAACCGGCGCCGGCGCTCGCCCACCGTGGCCGCGGGGCACGGTGAGGGGCGGCGGTGTGTGTCAGCTGCTCCTCCGCCGAGCACCGGCAGGAAATGCCACCGCTGTGACTGCCGCAGCTGACGAGCTCGCTCCTATCCCGACAGGAGCATCTGACAGATCCCAATTCCAACTGTCAGCGCTCCGTGCCCTCTTAGACGCGTGTTTTCTTACTGCTGGGAAAAGGGAATAGCCGGGAGAGACCCCTCTCGGCAGCGCACACACACCGCTGCAGCCATAGTCTCTCCCTCTGCAGCCGTAGGGAGAGGCCGTCACACAGTTGATCCCAATCTCCGTCTCTCCTGTTTTCTGCCAGGACGTGATTTTGTCACTCCCAGAGCGATTCCAGCCTCTAACACCTTATACCGTGCAATGATGTCTCTGGGCACAGAGCTCCCGCAGCGGGGGAGGGAAGCGCCCCCAGAGGACCTAAAGCAGGGGTGTCCCCGCGGGGGTCCCCACACTCCCGCTCCCAGAAGGAAACCCGCGAAGAAAATGCACCACAACAAAAAAGGGAGCAGAAACTTGGGGAAGACTCTCCATTAAGCGAATACAGAGCCCAAAGTGAAGCTCTGTCCCTCCCTGACCCTGGGGTTCAGAGGCAGATGTGTGGTTTTGTGGACTATATTGACCTCCAGACTGAGCGCGAGGCAGTGGAGTTAAATGAGGTTAACAAGTGGAGGTTAAACGCAGCTAAATGTAGTTTACTGCCTGCTAATTTGGGTGAGTTTCCTCTCCTCTCAAATGAGGTAAACAGGTCAGTTTGTGTGAGCTTCACTGCTTCTCAAGTAAGGTAAGAGGGTGATTTTTCTGTGCATGGTCAGCAGTTGGGAGGCATACAACTTTCCTCTTGGTCCACACTCAACATCCATCATTATCTCTAGACCCTTCATCCCCCACCCCCGATTTCCTACAGAAAAAGCTCCTCATGTTCCCAGTTCTCCTCATACCAACTTTAAACTACATTTCCTAAGCCCTGTCATGCTGTCCTCTGGCTCTTGTATAGTACCTGCATGCACAACTGGCTGCCAAGCAGTGCTGCCTGCCCTTGGCACGGTCAGGTTCAGGGCACAATGGCCCACCCTTCCTTCCCGTGCTCAGGGCTCTGTCTCACTCCTCTGCCTGGCTGCTGGTCTTTGTGGACACAGCACAAATAAGATGTATTTGATATTAGCCTATCACGGCATCTCAAACCTCTCAACAGATTAAACTGGCCTACAGACTCAAAGGAGAAGGTAGTGAGTGCATCAAATGCTATTAGAAAACTAGCTTAGACGTCAGGAACAACAAGAGGGTAAGTCTTCTCTGTCTCTGTATTCTGTGTCTCTTGGATTTCTAATACTGTATTTGGATTTTAGCAAAACAGATGTTTGAGTAATGTTTATTAACTGGTGGGTCACTGAGCCCAGATGTTCACTGGGTCTGTTAAAAAACCCTAGAGAACTCTTGTTTTTGGATAAGGCTTCACTTTGCAGGTTGTGTTGGAAGCAGCCAAAGATGAGTATGGAGGCACTGGCACTCAGACCAAAGGTCCACCTGGCCTGCAGGCCGTTTGTGGTACTCAAGGGAGGCTCCAGGTTTTTCGGTGCATGGACTCCATTCCTGAGAGTGGTCAATAAAGGGAAGGACTGCTTGTTCACTTCCTTTGTGGGCAAGGATAAATGCTGCTGCTCCTGCCTGGCGGGACAAATGGGAAAGGCAATGTACGCAGGTTCGTAGGATGCCATAGGGAGAGGCCATCACATTATTGCTCCCAATCTCAGTCTATCCTATTTACTGCCAGGACATGATTTTGTCACTCCCAGAGAGATTCCAGTCTCTTAATATCTTTTACCATCTACTTTTGAGACTCTTGGGGATCATTATAGCAGTTTCAGCCTGCTCTTGCCTCTGGTGCTGCAATTGGCAATCCAGAAGCCAGCCCCCATCTATCTATCTATCTTCAAGAATATATTTATTTTGCTTCTCTCTCCTGTCTTTGAACAACCTATGGTTGTTTCAACACACCTAGGACTACTCTCTGTTGTCCCATACTACATCCTTTCTGGTTCCTTCCCTGAGGTAGCTCCACACATACACACACAGTTTGCAAGAGCCAAGCACTTCTCTTAGGGATAGAGTATGGCAAAAAGCAAATAATGGGCCCACCACTGACCCTCGCACAGGATCCTTGTCCACATCAAAGGCACCAAAAGGTGTGTTTCTTGAGAAGGTCCAGCAGGTAGAGCTGGCTGTGGGTAGCCACGGAATGCAAACAGTGTGACTCCTGTCCTGCTGTTTCTAAAGGAGGTCTTGGAAATGGCCCTGTCCACTCCTATGCTCTAGTTCTGCTGATGAGCACAAAGCTGTGGACTGCTGCAGTACACCATGAGAGGCCCTTCAGTGTTTGGAGAAGAAAACTGTCATAGAGGGCATCAAGGTTTTTAATCCTGGTGGAAGAAAACTCCACTCTGCCAGAGTAATAAGAGGGTCAAATTTTTCTTGGAGCCTCTTTCTGCCTACCTCTTCCAAACCCACACAAGCAAACACCTGGCATAGTAACTTGTGGCTTTGAGTACTGGCCAAGTCACGGTGCCTGGGCTTCTTCTTGAGGGGCTTCTCTTTGACTCTCACTTGGCGGCCAAAGCTCTAATGTTACTTGCTGAGCTGCAAATAACATTCTCTTAAAGATGTGAATCTCAGTGGATATTCCCTGGTCCCCACAAGGGACTGTGATCCAGCTTTCCATGAAGGGCAAGACAAATCCTAGCATTATGGAGAGGCACTGTACTGCTGGCATTCACAGTGGCATGGCACGTCTCCAGCCTGAAGGCTGGGCACTCGAGTGATCAGTGGAAGAGTGATTGGGAATTTGTGTGTTCGGTCAGTCCTTAGAATCCTTCCACCTCTGTTTACTGCTGCTGTCTGCAGAAAACTTGTGGTTCTGGGAACAGACTGAAGTGAAGCATTGAAACACGAAGGGGCAGAAGAAGGGAAAAAGCATAGAAAGTGTGACAGAAAGCTTTTTCAAACCCCTTCCCACCCCTGGGAAGGAACACAAACATTCATCCCTCCTTCCTCCCAGCCCACACACATGGAGCAGCAGCATGTTTAAATTCCAGAGGCTGCAGGGTGATTTGCATCTGTGCTACCTCTGGATGGGAGATGGCACAATGTTGTTGCACCAGCTAATGCTGACTTAAATGCTAAGTGCAGCTGATAGCTGGATGGTGGGACAGGATGCACTTTGGCCACCTCAGCAGAGGTATGTAGAGGCCGATGACTCTTTTTCCTCGGGCCTGAAATGCTGGTGGTTCCTCAGGTTGTCACTGAATGCCTGCACCTTTCTGTCCCCATGGAGAGGCCCTCCTAATCCTGGTAAACATCCACGCATCAGCCAGGAACGCATGAGTTTCCATCAGCAGGCATTTCTGCTTTCGGATGAATTGGATTTCTTCAGTGCCTGGCACATTTACAATAATACTAGTTTGATCAAAACATAAACTTTGCAGAGAGAAAAAAAACCTGCTTACTTGAAGAGTGCCAAGGAGCAGCATTTTTTCATGCCGCAACAGCTCCTGAAGTTTTCTATTTCTTTTTTTCTTTATTACCTCAGGAAAAAATTCCTAACCTCTTATTTGTCTTTTTGACTGATGCTCAGAACAGTGCTGACATTTGCACAGATCTGCAGTAAGTTCAAGTTCTCTTCCCTGGTTGTTTCTAGCATACTATGGTTTACATATAATAAAAGTTATTTTCCCCAATATAACATTCTTTGTCACTCTTTTTCTTTCTGGTAAGTCTGTGTGTTAAGAACCTCCTGAAACCCCCAGTAATGTGTCTGTCCTGAATAATTTGTGCTCCACGACTGCAGATGGAACTAGTTCATACAAGTACACTTCTCTTAGGTGAGGCAACTGATACCAAACCCATGCTTGCATTTCCAGTTTCTTTAAAGCAAAGATTCACTTGCTATCTACAGTTACTACCTTAAATACTGCCCTCTAAAAGTCTTTATAAAGATAGCTGTAACTGTGACTTCTTTTGTACATTAAATGATATAAATAGCCATAACTCATCTAACTAATCTTAGCCTCTGGAAGCCAGTGGAAATTTTTCTATCGATTAGAGTCAGCTTGGGTCAAGCCCTACACAGTGTTTTCTGACCCCCTGCCCTACTTTTTCTCCATTTCTATTTAACATATATATCTCTAACTCTTTCAATTGGTGCACTGTTTTTCTCTCTGTCAAAGAGAAATCCTGATAAGGAGGTCCCAGAGGTCTTTAGCTTGTCATCACATCCCTTCATAGGCTGAATGTGTGCAGAATGCTTTACGAAGAAGCAAAAGCTAAATATAGAATAATTTAAAGCTGCCCATTAAGGGCATGCCTACATGACACAAATGCAGCTAGCTTAGGTACTGGGAGTGGTGCAGTCACAGAGCTAAGTATAACCAAGCAGAGGATGTGGCTCACAAACCATCCCCTTGCACTCACATCCTGTCTCTCGGTATCAGAGCCTTAGAGGAAGATATAAAAGCTCATAATAGACAGTCATATACTAACTTACCCATAGGGTACCTCTCCTCCTGATTAAGCTCCTCAGCAGTCAGTTTATAGCCTGAAGCACATAACCCTGACACTTTTGTCTCTTACCCAGCTTTATTGCAAGTGTGCTATTCTTCATATACTTTGGTAATACAACTGGTTGCCTGGGCCAGTCAAATTGTTGGGAAATAACCTCATGCAATAGTGATGTATTGCCACTAGCCTCATCTGGCCCTGTGGATTTAAATGGAAGGTGATGACTTGGACTTTTAGTCTAGAAAGACAAAGCATTAATTCTACATTAATTTAGCCTATCTTATATGGCAGTAGTATCACTCACTGCCCATCTTTTCCTTTTTGTGCTATAAGTTCCTTAATCTGTCAGTTTATCATCTATTTATTCAGAATAAAACCATCACCTAATGAAAGATAAGAATACATACTTCTTGATTGGGCCAAATCTGATTTTTGGGAGAGATGCAGAATGGATAGTGCAAAGGATGCACACAGAGCTACCCTTTGCCTTCACTGAAGACAACTCACACAACTTAGCTACAGGTGATCTCTGACACATTGTGCTGCCTCAGAGAAGGCATCAGCAGTGTTGAAGGCATAGTCAGGATATGACTGCTGCCTTATGCTCTGATAGCCACCAGTCCCTTCTCCCTACCACCCAAACCTCTCCAGGGGCAACTGCATTTCCCACTCTGGCTTTTGTAATAAATACCCTTCTAAGTCTGGATTGTTGTATTTTCCTCTGCCTCTTTCCAACTCTTTTCTATCACAGTGTCCTGAAGAGCACCTTATTTCAAAGCAGCGATGCTCTCTAGGAAGTTAGTTAAGCTTCAGGCTGGCAGCAATCATGTTGGCACTGCATGACATGGTACTGGCCAGGACATCCCTGGTGTGGTGTCACTGCTGTCACCAGACCAAAACCATTGCTTCAGTAGTCTTCTCATAGCTCAGCTCCACCTTCTGAACTCTCCAGAGCACCAAAACCTAAACCCAGTTTTTCTCTTTGTAAGCTATGTTCATTCTTGGAGAGATGTAGTGTAATACAAACATGAAGCTCATCCTGGGCAAAGCAGAGATGAAAATGATGTCTTCTCCTTTTTTTGGGGAAATTCTGCAGGTTGTATGAAGAGGACACAGACAGAAATTAGAGCCCCAGCTCCTGCAAAGTTTTGTGTATCACCCTTTCTCCTCTCCTCTGCTGCAGCACAAGCTTACTGTGATTACTGGTGTATTCTACAAAGAAAAGTCCAGAGAAATCTCAGCTCAGTCACCAACAGAGACAAATATGACTTGCATCTGGGCCTTAAATAGCACAACTTTGTAGAAAATGAACAGCTTTCATTGCAGGTGCCATTGGCCCCTGCACATTGGCCTAGAGAGTGAGAACTGCCTTTTACATCCAGGCAAAAGAAAAGACAACTATAGTCAAATACTTGTCAAATAGTCAAATTTTTTGAAAAAAAATTCTCTTGGAAATAAACCAAAACGTATTTTGGCCCTGAGACTTATTACCTGTGACTACCCAAAGGACAGCAGGCAGCTCAAGGGCAAAGACAGCTCCAGGCTCTACACAGCACAGTGTTTTTTCCCCTGATTGTTGTCTGATCCTGGCTAACTTGGAGGCCAAAAGATGACTTACAGCTTCAAGGTGCTGAGTTGAATCAAAAGATGATAAATGGGACTCCATACTGGACCTTGTGTGCTGCTGGATTAGGCCCAACTGGTCAAACTCTTGTTCTGAAAAGCTGGATTCTATATTCTGCTAAGAGCCTAAAGAGTTAAAGTTATTAACTGGCTTCTGAATAAAATGCATTAGGAATAAATATGCTTTAGGATAAACCTATTAAATGGATAAAAATGCCATTACCAGGGGTGAAATATGATTGTGTGACCTTTTAAATAAATAAGCCTGCTATGCACCAAATTATGTCAGATAATAAGCTTTATACATGATAAAGTCATGCATTAGGTCTCAATCTTCAGGCATTCAATGAAATATTGCTAACCATAAAGGGCTCCTGAAATGTTACACTAAAGAAAATTGCTTCCAGCAATAAAAACTTAACTGTTAAAACAAATGGAGTTTCTCTCATAAAACCCTTTGCAAGGCATTGGTAGCAAGAGTGAAAGCTTACTAGAAACAAACCTGAGGCATTTGCAAGTACACAACACTTCTTAAAATAACTCAGATTCCAGATCTGGAATAACTCTATTGAAAGCAGAAGGGTGTAATCCCAAAACACCAGCGTGAGATCCAAATTATATTTGTAGGGTCTTAGAAATATGTTGGTGGGATATCTCTGGGTACAAACATTGCTGCGTACCCAAACTAATCTGCACTTGCAGTTTTGGCACTTGTACAAGCAGCGGAAATGCTGACCTCTCTGGCTGTCCTGAATCTTGGGTCTGGCTGTGTTATGCCTCAGCGACTTGCCCAGATTACTCCTGACACAACAGTATTCCTTCTCAGGGACCATTCACATTTGACAGGATGGAAACAGAGCTGGATATTATCAGCCTTGTGAATAAAGGCAGACATGCATTTAGTCAGATTCAGCTACCAGCTTCACATGCAGCAAAACTGGCTGCATTAAGTCAGAGTAAGAACTTTCTGCCCTAAACCATTACAAATAAGAGGGAAGGAAGCCAATTCTCTCATTCCTTCTAGTGATCACAGGCAAATCAACAAAACCTCCTGGTGAGGCGCTTGCAGCTTTAATAAAATCATCATGGTCACTTCATCTCTTGTTACATGAACATCAGCAAATAAACACAACTCCCAGCTTGGGTCTTGTGCTGGTTTTGTCTGGAACAGAGTTAATTAGTTTCAAACACAGTTCCAAGGATTGAAAATACTTAGAATTCCCTGACACAATCAATTATCTTCTTCAAAAATTGATATTAGACATTGACAAAAAAGACCATTCCTGTTTCATCTGGGTTTTCATTTTTTGTTTCATTTGGCAGAATTTTCTTGTGTCGAGGATGTTTGTTGTTTCTTTCCCTGAGCTGAGAGAATGCATCCCAGAAAGGATCATCTTAACCTTGATCTACAAACACTGACAATTTTCACCAAAGCTCAATCCAGTGCAATCTTTTCCAGGAGAGGTACTTAGAGAGACATAGCAAAATTCAAGCCCAAAAAATAAGCCAGCCTTGCTTCAGTTCCCAAAGAGTTCACTCTCTGAACCTTAGCAAAGAAAGGGGTCCATTCTCCACAAGTAATTTTAGTGCTCCTGCTAAATGGAGTGAGGTACACAACAGCAAACACAACCTAAACAGGACCACTGCAAAGGAATGGGTGGCATCACGAGGCTAGCAGTGGAATTTTATCATGTTTTCCTGAACTGGAGTGCAATGCCTAGAAACAAACTCTAGATCTGTTCCAGGCAGGAGCTCAGCTGTATCCTGAAGATGCCTCCATCCACTTGCCATTTTGTTTTATTACTGCTCCTCAACACTGGTGAATTCCAAGCATCAGTCTCACAGAGAAGACACATTATCGGGGTGAAGGACAACTGCTTGTTATATAATCCTGCCAGATCCTTGATACAGCAGTTCTCAGCAAACAACCACCTTTCTCTGAGTCATCTGGAAAGTCTCTGGTTCAGTGAGCTTCCAGGAGCAGACCATCAAAACAGGCTGTATTTCCACTTCCCATTTCAAATTACAGGAGGCACTTATGAGTCAAGGCAATAATTTTCTCTTTATCTACCTTCAGATGCCATCCTGCACACGGATCCAGCCTGTGCACCTGCTGAGCCAGAAGCCCTGTGGGAGTTCCCAGCCAGTGCTGGATGTCACAGCTTGCAGCTGTCCTGGGTGGCTGCTGGCATGAGGGCAAGCACAGTGTGAGTAAATCCTTACCCTGCGCTTCAGAGACCTGGAGATGCCACATGTAGGGCTGGTCTTGCTCCACGCTCACCAGCCTTTTTCCAAATGCCCATCAAAAGCAGGCACTGTGCCCATTAGTCCTCTGTCCCTGCATGGCCACTCACTTTTTTTTTCTTATTTCCCTTTGAGGCAATGCCAAGTCTTAATTCAGTGCTGGGCCACAGATCCCAGCAGGACACATTACACCGTGTCTATCTTGGAATTGGGAAGTCTCCCACCTCAGAGCTGGCCAGCTCAGACCCACTGCTCTCCCACCTCTGCTCCTCCCCGCTGTGGCTAACAGTCAGAATCAGCTCTTGTGATAACAGCACTGGCACAGGAGGCTGAGCAGCTCATCTTTTACAAACCAAACAACTACAGCTTTGGCAATCTCCTATTGAATAACAACAACAACAACTAAAAGAACCGAGTCAGCAGCAAGCAGTAGCCTGTTGCACAGAGCTGTAAATAAACGCAGGAGAAACGAGATGGGTCAGCTTGGGTTGGCTAGTGAGTGCTGAAAGAGCTGGTCCAGTGTTACCACTTCAGGGTGGGCCAAACTGGGGGAAGATGGAAGGCAGTCACTTCCCTGGTTCCCTGTCTGACTCCCTGCATAGGACAAAATTGCTTCAGCCTTTATTCCTATTACAAACTTCCTATGAAAGTACCATACAATTCAATGCTCAAGCTGTAATGCAATTAATGTGACTTTAGGACAATTTGGAGAATCTGTGAAAACCATCAAGGTTCATATCTGTGGTTCATTTCACCACTGTCATAATTTGACTAACAGAACTATTCATGCTCAAAACCTTTATTTTAATAATATTTTTTTCTTAAAATAGGTTAAAATTTCAGATTGTTGTCAGAATAGCATCTACTAGAAGGTGAGATTGTTTGCTAGAGAGGCATTTTGAAGTTTTCAGTTCTAAACAGATGGGGCCATCACTGGAGAAAACAGAACTCATGTATGCCATATGCTCTACATAGTTTTATGATTCTTGTATTTTTTACTAAACTAGCCAATGAAAGTAGTAACTATACTGGAGATTTTATTTAGCCTCAGGAGTCAGAACAATGATTCAGTTTTTCACGGTGTTTTCATTTCTGTTTTCCTTCTTGGCAACATAAATCATAAATCTAAGAGTTGGGTTTTCAGTGTAACTTAAGAGTATTCAGCTTATTTTGTGTTTCCTATTGATATGGTATAACTATTGCTTTAAAATTGTTGCTCACAACCGACAGCAATCACCTTCCCAGCAGAAAAACTTAGTATCTTACTATTAGCTCATATGGGTTTTTAGTCTCTGCCTCTTAAGAAAGAACTACAGGCATCTATCAGAAATAGAACTACTTAGATTAAGAGAGTGGACTAAATTCTACAGATTCAACAGAACCAATTTAATCAAGTATTTTCTATAACTCTATTAAAAAAACCAACAAACCGCAAGAAGGTCCTTTTACTTACACACTGACTTTTCCTGTGTAGCTGAATCTTACTTTCTGTCTTTTTCTCTAAAAAATATCTTAAGGAGATGTTCTCTTCCAACACCTGTAGCAGTAAGTTGCAAAGTGAAAATAATACAAAAATTTCTGTTTTGCTTAAAAGGTTCACTGTGACTTTGTTTAACTGTGCCTAGGCAAAACTGCTTTCCAAATAGCTGCAAACAAAGCAACTTATAAAACATTTTTATATATGCCTCTGAAAGAACTGAAAACACAAAGCTCAAAACACATAATTTATAAAGGTTGCCTAACTTGCTATCTAAACTTATCTGACTAATCATGAAACTTGTGAGAGAGGCAGGTGGATTGTAACAGCAGATGAGTTGAAGGGCCGCGATTCTCATACGAGGAAAGGGTTCAAATAATTGCTTGTTAGTCACAGAAAAACAATGCTGCAAGAAAACTGTATGAATAAATGAATGAGTGAACACTGGACTAATGAGCTACTTCCTCTGCTTGGTGGATGAGCTCTCAGGGGATGACGACTCATTTTTGTTACACTCGTGAACACAGGGCAGAATTAACAGGGTCTTGGTTTCTGCCTGCTGCTCTATTGACACACAGCCTGGTGACAAGGCCTGGGACACAGAGGGCTTCAGCACTGGACACAGGACATTCATCTCACAGCACAGATTGAGAACTGTCCTCCCTCTCTGGCTTGGAAGTACAGCCACTGCCTGGTGTTTCAGGGAAGCAGATTGATAGGCAGAGACACAGGGGGTGCTAATCTGAGGAGCTGTATGCTCCTTCAGCCAGGTTTATACCGTGGGCACTGCCCCACAGACCTAGCTGATGAGCCCTGAGGGACCCTGGCTAGCTGTAGCCACCTCTACCAGGTGTTCCTGTCACTGAGCAGCACCAGGGTACTAACAAGTCTTTTGGTTTTTTTTTCCCCTTTTGATGTGCCTCTCCTTCTTGTGCTTCCAAGGGAACTCCTCAACTCACACATGGACAGCCAGCTTGGGTCCAGAGGCATTCCTTTGCCTCTCTTGTGCAAGGAGATAGACTGCAGGGGTACCTGCCATTTGAGAGAGCAATGTCAGCCAGTTCTGGTCTTATCAGAGCCAGGCTTAATTTAATCACTCATCTGCTCTCTGATCTCCAGGATACCCCTGCTCTCCATTTCCCTGAATGACGGAGAGATGACAGTATTTAACGAGATTCAATGTCATCTTCATTACAATAAGAACCTTTAATTATATCATTGAACATCATTTGATACCAAAGAAAAGCGTGCTCTCTTAAATTTCAGGCAGTGACAAGGGGTTGAGGAGAACTGGGTTCCAGTCCTGGCTTTGCCAGAGGCCTCTTCTGGCCCATTAGGTAAGAGCAGGATAGCCACTGAATTAAAGGTTGTGTAAGCAGTGTAGCACTTCCTAACTGTAGGGAGCGAGGCTCTGCAACCTAAACATTCTGTGTGTAATTATTAAATTGAAGCCAATTCGGAACCTTGACACAAAGAGAACAACCTACAAGCTCTCCATCCTTTCATACACCTTTTACATTTCAAACTATTACTTTAAAAGGATTGGATCAAAATGTTGGTGGTTGCTCAAAGCCCCAGAAAAGAGCATTTTTTTTTTTGCGGCTGCAGCAGTGTTTCCATCACTCTGAGTATTTTGGATTGATATTCTCCAAACCAGACTTGTGTCTGCTGGAGAAGAAAAGAGATGTACAAAAATATGGTGGTTTTTCCCAGCTTGGAAAGTGAGTAGATAATAGAGTAGGAGACAGGCTCTATTTTTAGAGCCTAGCTTTTTAATTCATTAGCTGTACAGAACTCTTCACAGACAGTCACTTTTCTCTACTGGGTCAAGGCTAGTGAACAACTGCTGCATTACAAGGACAGAGATAAGTGAGAAAGTCGAGCTATAACTCTCCTCCATTCCTAATTACTTCATTCTAAGGCCCCCACAAACATCACCAGTGAAATTCCATGACCTTCTGCTGCAAAGAAGGAGCCAACTGCCTCTTCCACCAGCATCTGCGCCTTTCCCAGGCATCATGCCAGTGTCCCTTCTCCCAACTGCCTCGCAGAGATTCCCAGTGCTTCTGAGACAAAGCAAGGAAACAATTACACTGGCTGCTGATTAGTGATTTCAACCTAGCTAGTGTTGCCAAGTAATGAGCAGTTCTATTAGCTATGTGGAAGGGAGTTTACTGTTTGCTTATTTAAAGAACATCCTAAATCACACAATGTGTTTTTACACATCCTACCCTTTGGGACAGAAACAGTGCCTTTGCCAGGTCATCACCTTGTACCAAAAACTGAGTGATTAGCTAATCTTGGCAGCTGACACGTAAGTGAAATCCAGCCTAATAAAAGCTTACAGTCAACTATTTTCAACTGCACCTAAAACCAGGCTGAACCAGGCTGGTACTGTACAGCCCCATTTTTCTGCAGTTTAACTGTGGTATTCATTTTGTCTTGCCTAGAAGCCAGACAGCTTTTAATTACATCCAAAACATGCCTGCTCAGACTGAGAAATGATCAGTCCTGCAAACAGAGCCAAGTAGATGGCTTGGAAACAGATTACTAGATTCCTCTACATCTTAATAGATTTGCCTAGTGAAATTCCTGAAGCTTCCTCTTCCCTCCCCCTGCCCTCCTTCAGCTACAGCTTAGTGTCCCTGTTTCAGGCAGACCCTTGGTGTCTGGGGAGGGTTGAACTCAAGTTACAGCCTCCCACTAGAACTGTCTCAGGTGACGGGTTTCTACCACAATCCTAAGGAACACAGACTACTTGCAATCTCTTGAACTTGCACAACAGGTTCAAGAAACAAGTAGGAAAGGCAGAAATCACATAACCTCTCTCTAACCCTGACTTCCCAAGCCAACAACCCCAAACAAAAACCTTTTCCCCAATGTTTTACCTTTTTAAAATAAAGATTTTAATAAAATATAATTTGTCTTTCTGCTTCACATAAATTCTGCATAGCAATGTCCCTTCAAACCCAAAATCCTGTCTTAAGGGCATGAGACACCTCCAATGTGGACAGACACTAAGGCAATCTGACTTCTCAAAGACTTGGATTGAGCTGTACGTACCCAGAACAGCCTCTGAAGGCACCAGCATCTGTTTCAAATTCCTTCACTGGTCTAGATACCATGCCCTTTTAGGTACACTATCATCAGTGGTTTTCAATAGACTTCAGAAGGAATAGTATTTTCCCCCTTACTTTAAAGTACAAAGAATTACAAGACCACAAGGGCCAACCTAAGGCACCTGCCACATGCTGCAGTGTTTGAATGCTGGCAAAGGAGATGGGATTAGCGCTGACTGCCCCATCACCTGCTGTCACTCTCCCCATCAATGGCAAGGGTCCCAAACAGCTTAACCAAACCCTAGTACAGTATCATCACTCTGGAAACTGTTACCTTAAAAAATCAGACTTTTTTTATGTTGAAGGAACCCTAATCCAGTTATAGACAAAAGAAATTCCAAAGGAATAGACACACTGGCCATACTGGCACTACCTGAAGCCGTTAAATCTACAAACCAGACAGATCAGCCCTATCCCTGCAATAACCCCCTCCACGCTCAGGAGAGAACTCTCATCAAATTTGCTCTAAGGAACTTCCTGCTCTACACCATCACAGCACTAGTGTTCCACAAACTAGTGATACTTCAAGGAAAGGCTAAAAAAATCTCCTCAAAAGTCTTTAGAGCAGATAGCTTTAACACTTTTTAACCAATTATTTGGTGTTTTTCTCGTTTGAACAAAAAAAAAGTATCATCAAAGAATCACCACCTTGAGCTGTTCTTCCTGGCTTTGAGAACACACTGCCAAAATGTCTCTTCTTCAGACTACAGCCCTCCTGTAAGAACTTAAACTGGAGCATAAGTGAATTTCTCAGCCGAAAGGAAAATCTTGATATGTTTTAAGTCTCAGGAAAAAAAGCATTCCACATCTCAAGCTGAAGTTCCAAGAAGATACAGCTACTTCTTGGGGCTTCTATCAACCCTTTTTCCTATCACTACCCCATGGATATAATACAGAATCTGTGGAAGCTACTACCAGGAAATGCATTCAATCTCTCAGCCTTTATGTGCAAACTGACTTCATGCTGAAAAGGTCATACTGTGATTTCACAAAAAGTAGTGTGAATACATTCATCTGTAACTGTTATCTAAATGTGGTTATTTCTACCACCTAACCACGCAGAGTAAATCAGAATGCAGCTCTTTAACAGAGAGACATGTTTTCTGTTCTAGTATCAAAAGGAAGGTTTAAGAAACTATCCCCCATTAATCTTGACAAATGAAATAATACCTACTCTACAGTCAGTATTTTACTATTCAGCCTAAAACCTTGTAATTCTTTGCAATGTGCCCACAATTTTAATACTGTGCACCGCAATGAACAGAGCAAGCTTCACTCTTCCATTCTGTGCCAAGTTGATTTAGACAATGTTTGTAGCTGAGAGGCCCAAGAGCTGGTTTGACACTGAAGTACAAAAAAATATAAATCGAAAAATAAAATAGCCATTAGTATTTAATCACCTATAAAAAGGAAATGAGCACTTTCAGTTTACATCTCATTGCACAGGATTAAAGCTGGCCTTCAGTTCAAGCACAGGACAAAGACCCCAACCTACAAACAGTGACTAAATATACTCAGGCCAAGAGAAAAAAGAACACGGGCTTTCAATACATCTTGCACACGTCCTTCCACGTTATCAAAAGTGAAACCCATCACAGAACTCTATACTCAGGGCCTACAATCTTCACAAGTATCCAGTTACATTTTCAAAAGCCTGTCAAAACACGGAAACACCTGAACTCCTGGAGAATTCCAGGCTTATCCAAGAAGCAGCAGAAGCAGTGTTCAATTTAACAACCTGCACGATCTTTATTACGCGGCCCCGTTTACAAGCGTTAGCGGTAGCGGTGCAGCTGCAGGGTGTTGCGCCTTCTCCAGGCCGCACGGCGCGAGCCACCGATGGTGTGGTGGAATTTGTGGCCCTTGCCGAGCCCACGGCTCTTGCGCCCGGCTGACGTCAGCCCGCGCATCTCTCTGTGCTTGTGGACGGGCTTGGTGATCCATTGGGTATCGGGGTTCCGCCTGATGGTCTTATGGAAGGGATCAATCAGGATCACTTCGAAAAACTTGTAAGTGGAATCTTCACCCACCCAATACGAGTTCAAGACTCTCAGAGCGCCACAGTGACGGCCAGCACGTTCCTAGGGGGAAAAAACCAAATGCATAGGCTGTAAAACCATGGATGCAGGGCACTCTTCATGCAGAAAGATTACTAACTCAAACATAAAATTTTCATTTTCTCTAGGACAACCTCTTTTCCTATAAAAACTCATTCCCTTCCAGCTGCAAAGGTGCAAGAAAAGTAACAGCTGAAAAGAATGCTGTGTTACAAAGAAAAAAAGGCTCTTTGGATTCCTGCATGAAACGGGTTTTAAAGACCACTGGCAGGAAGGTGCTTGGTTGACAAAAGGAAGAATTCTGTGTACACAGAAACACCCAGTCAGTAAATATACGATGTTAAAAATAACTTCAACGTGAAGATGAAGAGCACGAGCTGCACTTGGGGTCACGGAACAATCTTTCGTGGGAAGTTACAAAAGAATGATTAATTTGCGCATCCAAAGCTACAGGGGAGAAAGAAATTTCCGTAGAGAGTAAGCCTGTACTGTCAGGAGCAAAGGAATAGCTGATGTAACAAATCCTGGTACCACTGCTCACATATTAGTGCTTGTTATTCCTATCTTCACTTATGGTCAGGAAGACACAATCTTAGTTTAGAAAACAAAACAAAGAACGAAATAGCAATTATGCAGCTCAATCTGCTTCTCCTGTCAAGAATGCTCCTTATTTAAAACACACTAAGTGTGTTTAATTGTAGGACTTTATCATCACCATGGGGAAGCATGAACCAATGGACCCTGTTCAAATTCTTCACCAATGTGATCTTAACCTATTGCTACAGGCTTCCCTAAACAGCCCTTGACTATTTTTGCATATTTTGCACATTTATAACATATTTGATCTTGAATAACATTTTTTCAAGTCCTTTTATTCTAGTGTGAGAGCAACACCTGTATGAAATATTAGAACACCAATCACTCTCGACCAGCTTCTACTTGACTATGGAGCTCCAACTGAGGCTTTGCATTTCTGTAATCTGAAAAATTTAAGTCTTTTGGAAAGACTGTGTCAGATTCAGAAAATTTCAAGCTAAAACTGAGAGTAAAGCCTCTTCATAGTTGCCCTAAGTTAGCCACCAGGTATCTGGGAATAACACATATGAAAAGAATACCATGAGCACTGAAAACAGAATAGAATTTTTAATTCAAACTCATCACCTGTGTTTCTTTTAAATAAGCATGTCTCACTTTTTTTCCCTGAAAAAAAAACAAAACCCACCACATTCAACATGCAGAAGTCACTCAGCAATATTTTCAAAGGCTTGAGAACAGAAAAGTCTTCTCCTTCAAGATGGAAAGGCAATGACTCTCCCTTCTTCCACAATGTCTTGTCTGAGAATGCAGCATGGTATAAACTCTAGCCCACTAAAAAAGGGCTCTTTTTGTAAAGGTGAGAACTCCATCTCTTCCAGACTACAACTGTGACAGGAATTAAGCTTCCAAGGTCTCATCAAATCAAAGTTTACATTTTGAGTATTTCAGTAACAAGAGCTCACCTAAAAATAAGTGTACCAGCAAGCTGTGTGCTTGTACGGTACCAGTTTTTTATGAAGCAGAAGGCCTCTGGCACGCTGCCTTCAACCCCTGCTTCAGCTAAGTGTGCTGTGCAGCACCACTACTACACAAACAGCTGCTACAGGCTTTAAGACAAGAACTCTGTGAAAGGACCATCACCTACCTACAGCTGGTGATCCACACCACATGGCAGGGAACACAGGATTGGGATTTACTGACAACTTAGCCCATCCAAGTTCTTATTTCTCTTGTCTACCTCTTTATTTTACTGTGGCTTGGAGTAGTTATGTGTTTTTCATAATAAATACTGTGGCATACTTTAGAAGTATGAACTTCATTAAAAAACTCAAATGGTTCCCACAGACTCCATTTTTAAAGTTTGAATGGTTTTTTTTATTGTCGAGCTTTTAAAGACATTCTGCTGCTTTCCTGCCACCATTATTCAAAATCTTACTAACAACTTATTAACAAAGCAGCTGGAAGCAGCTGGTTTGGTTTTGTATTTTTTGTCTCTGAGTATGTTCAGCTTTTAGAGGCTAAAACTTTCCAACCCAAATTTGTGAGCAGTAAACAAAATACTCACCTCTGCTACAGACTGAAGACTCCGAGCAAACTTGAGCTGGTTAACACCATGATGCACAGGTTTACCATAGGTTGCACCTTTCGGGACCGGGCGTTTGCGGCCACCACGGCGAACACGGACACGGTAGATAACATAACCTAAAACAAACAGTGACTTAGGAACAAGAACAATTCTAGTAGCAATTTTCATCCCTGTTCTGCATTTCCAATCCCCCAAAATTTACATGAAATGCTGCAACACAAAGTCATTAACTCGAGGTGGACCATACAAGATGTTTTCGTTATTTTCACTACAACTGAGTAGGGAAAGTGGTATCCTGACAAAACTGATTTTTGGTTCCAAACCAGAGCTTATGGCACCTTTCCACTATCCAGGCCCAAACCAACTAAGATCAGCTACAGCTATATTGTAATACAGTCATAAAAACCCACCAAAAAAAAAAAAATCCCAGGAAAACCACTATCTGAACTGCACAATTCAGATGGCAGCACTCACAAAGCACTGATGCACAAGCCATCCACAAACACTGCTAAAATCTGGTCGCTCAAATATGAGGAAACTAAGCAGTGACAGAAGTGTCAAGTCTTAGCCTTTATTTTATTTGTGAATAAACATACTGGGTTTTAAACTGGATTTCCACAAGTTAAGCATGGATGGCCGCTTTCTCCATTTCTTTCCCTGACCAGTAATTTTTCAATGACAGTTCAGGCTCCATCATCTTGCCCAGGTCCATGCAGCTGTACTACAGTCATAGCATAGCTTGGATGGGATGGAACCTTAAAGATCATGCAGTTCCAAATCCCCTGTCTTGGACAGGGACACCTTCCACAGACTAGTTTGCTTAGAGCTCCATTGAACCTGGCCTTGGACACTGCCAGGGATGGGGTATTCACAACTCCTCTGGGCAATCTGTTCCAGTGCCTCACCACCCTCACAATAAAGAGTTTCTTCCTAATATCTAATTAAAGCTACTCTTTCAGTTTGAAGCCATTCCCCCTTGTCCTGTCACTACATGCTCTTGTGCAAATCTCTATCGAGATCTCTTGCAGCTCTTTTCAAGGTGCTAGGTCACAGTTCAGTCACCTGAAAAAAGTCAAAATAACAAGTGACAAAACTTGGCCAGAGAAAGGAAACCCCCCCAAACCTAGGATATTAAAAACCCTGCTCAATTCTTTGGCACTAACATTGCACAAGAACAAAAACTGAGGCCAAAGCCCACCTGATCTTCACCTGCCAGAATAGCAACAGAAGGCACAAATGCAAAATTAAGTGAAGGTTTTAGGCTGCGGGCACTGCTACCAACTGAGGACATTTACGACATTCTGTTCAGGACATGCAGGACACTTCAGGTTATTGGGAGATACTTCAATTTCAGATTTTGTCATTCTGCTGACTCCATCATGAGGCCCGTGGACTTCACCTGTCCGTGCCATTACCTTGCTTGGCCTTGTATCCCAGCCTGCGGGCCTTGTCCGGCCGCGTGGGCCGTGGGGCCCGGTGCAAGGCCGACAGCTGCCGGTACTGCCAGCAGCGCACGCGCAGCAGGAACCGCATCACGTCCGACTGCTTCTTCCTCCAGAGCTCCTGGATGTACTTGTAGGCACCCATGGCTGTCTACCTGCTGGATGGAGAGCTCAGTGAAAACAGCGCACCAAAAACAATTCCCAGACTGAACATCTGCCAACAGTGGCACTGCACCAAATCACACATGGAACAGCACTGGAAGATGGGGAGCTCTCATGCTTCTTTGTTCCGCTGACACATCTGGGAACACGCATCACGCCTGGCAGCCTTCAGCATGACACCCTGCCACCACCATTCCCAGCAATTTTCTTCCTTTTTATTCATTCTGAAGTGTTAAACTCCTCAACTGAGAATTTTTCAGATGCCTTATCTCTGATACTACCAAACTAACGTTGGAAATAAGCTTTACATACAAATCAATCCAGAACTACAGGACTATGAGGAGCATGGCTTTTACTGTTAACTCTCACTTCAGTAAGGTTTTACTTCTAAGTGAAAGCTTAACAGTTTCATTAGTAAGGGAAAGTTTAACAGTTGCTTAAGAAATTAACTGGACTGGGACTTCTGCTTCCTTAGAGCTATTCACATGGTACCTCCCTCCTCTCAGGAGAGACAAGGCCTTCCTCCACACCTGCTGAAACTGGGCTTTAGGTAAAACAGGGCATACTGACCGTGACACACTAAAAAAGAATTGTCATATATCAGTGTCCTGCTGCTGCTGCTGTTTGTGTTTTGCTGCAGAGATGCCTGTGGGTTTTTTTAAAGTTGTTTTTAAAAATTGTTTCTACTGAGCACCATCGGGAGTAGCTTGTATTGACTTCAGCAGAGCAAGGGCTCAACACAAAGTTCCTACATGTCAAATTTTGTCCCTAAGAAAACAATGATTATTACAAACTCCCTCTTCTGAGCTGAATATGTCTTAAAAGTTAAAGGCATTTCAAAAATAAAATATTACTTTGTTGTTTCATCATTTTTACTGCTGTTTTCCTAAAATACTCTGAGGCCTTACACATCTCCATCAATCAGCACGTATACCTTAACTCCATCAAGCCCCCACCCAACTCACCATCAGATACATGCAGCCTACTTTATTTACATCTGAAAACATGCCAGACACAGTTCATGTGTGATTTTGGACACCCCTCTTGTTTGAGCCTGCCCAGCTATAGCTCATCCGTTCCCATCCCCAGCCACCCCACCTTTTCACGGCCTGAGGGCACAAAAAAAGCCCCACGAACAAACCGCAAACCTGGAGCAAACCAGGGCGCGCCGTCCGTCCCCGACCTGCACCCGCTCTGGCGCGCCAGGGCCCCTCTGCTTATCCCGCTCCCCTCCCCGCCCCACCGAGGCGCAGCCCGCGGGCCCTCCTGCACCGGCCTCCCAGAGGCTCCGCGCCGCAGGAGCAGCCCCATCCCA
>WEIU01009076.1:735452-766275 GCA_013389925.1 Aegithalos caudatus
GGGGCGCGCTCGGGGGCGGGGGCGCGCTCTGGGGCCAGGGCATTGGGGCACGGCCCGCCCGGGGGCTGTACCTGGGGCAGGGGTCTGGCGAGACGCGGCATCCCCTGAGAGACCCCCTCTCCCCAACCCCCGTAAGAGCCCCAGGTCAGGGATTGGGGTGGGACTTCGCTTAAAAACCCGAAAAGCTTTTTAAACATTTCTAAAATAATAATAATTTTTTAAAGCGTAAGATTATGAGGAACGGCGAAGGGAGCTGGGTTTGTTTAGTTTTGAGAAGGAGAAGCTCGGGGGGAACCTCATCCCTCTCTCCAGCTCTCCAAAAGGAGAATGGAGTGAGCTGGGGTCGGTCTCCTCTGCTGTGACTGCAGTGAGAGGACCAGAGGAAATGGCCTTCAAATGGGACAGGGGACACAGATTAAATACTACGTAAAGTTTTTCACTGTTAGGGTGGTCAGGCACTGGAATAGGTTGCCCGGGGAAATTGTGGAGTCACCATCACTGGAGGGGTTTAAAATGCATCTAGATCTGGTGCTGGATGATGTGGTTTAGTGGTTACTCTGGTAGTTCTGGGTTGATGTTTGGACTGGGCGATCTTGGACTGGATGTCTCTTCCAACCTAATTATTCTATTCTAAATAATAAACACTAAGGGCAAAAACAAAAACAAAAAAACAAGCCCTAAAAGCAATCCTAAAACCTTTTCAGTGGAGGGTAGGGAGAGGGCACCATGGAGTCCCTGGTTCTGCAGGCCCTGGCTTTACCCACCAATCTGCTCCTGTCCCTGCTCCCATCCCTCCTGCATATGGCATGGCACAGGTTGGACGGGACATTGAGTGACCTGATCTCATTGGTGGCATCCCTACCCATGGCAGGGGCCTGGAAGGAGAGGATCTTTAATCTGCCTTCCAACCCAAGCCATTCTATGATGCTATGAGTTAAGCTTTCCCAGCCTGCAGGTCCTTTCTACCTCCCTACCTGTGGCTGCAGGGTGACCTTTCTGTTTTTCAGCATACGCTTTTCAGAGAACCCTGGCTTGTGAAGCATTGCCTGGTTAAACTGGGATTGAAACAGGACAACGCCAGCCCCTCGTGGTCCAGAAAAGGTACTCTTCAGCTCTCTCTGTGGGAAATGGCTCCAAACAGCAAACATGGCTCACTGGCAGAGGGAAGTGCCTCTAGCTGCTGGATGCCTCCTGCTAGAACCAACCCCCACCCACCAAACACTGACTTAAAGCAGACCAAAAACCTGCTTCTGCATTTGCTTTCTTGCACTTCTGCCTGTAACGCTCCTGTATCTTAGTTCCTAGTCTGTAAAAGCTAGAAACTTTCTGTGAGCAGAATAAAAGGGAAGGAACCACCATTTTCTTGCATTTCCAGAAGCCATCCTGGTACCATGAGATACCATCAAGCCCACTGCAAACCCAGGAAGGCCGATAACGCCGCGCACACACACACACGCCCCGGGGGGTGTGCACGCTCCAGCGCTCCCAGTCTCCCCAAACCTGACAGGACAAGTGTCGAGGCTGCAGGCAAGCATCAGCACCACTGGCAGCAGCCTAAAACTTGAAAAAATGGTGTGGGAGGAAACTCTAGTCCTAAAAATATCAGTCGCTGGCGAGCGCTGGGAGGGAGCTGTGCCCCCGCTGCTTCGCGCTTTGCCTTGCGCTTTCCGTGGGCTTGGCTCCTGCGGGGTGCCCGTCCCTGTGCCGTGCCAGGCTCACAACCTCCCGTGTCTGCACAGGGCTCCGCTGCGGAACCGGCCCGCGGGAAACATGGGAAAGGGCTACAAGGTGGTGGTTTGTGGAATGGCCTCAGTGGGAAAGACTGCGATTTTGGAGCAGCTTCTCTATGGAAAGCATACCGTTGGTGAGACATTTTTACTTCTGGGGGGAGGTTGTTTCCTTTTCAGGCATCTTGTTCGGAGTGGGCCCCAAAACAGCAATAAGGGAAGACTGCGAACTGCACTGAGGTGAAGGAAGAAATTTATGTGGTTTTGTGGCATCTCTGGGCTGTTCTTAAAATTCATAGTCCCTTGCTTATGGATTTTTAAAAGTCTTGGAGAAGAACCTGTTCCATGATGTTCCCAGTAATAAAACACAAGAATGTTTAAAAAGAAACAAACACTGAAAGTAGGTGATGTGCCTGCTGCGTATTTACAAAAGAAATATCTCAATGCTGTAGATGCCTGAAAAATAAATAGCTGCCACGTGATGAGTGTAGACACTGTTTAGACTTTTGTTTCATCTTCTTAAAGCTTTGTTTTGCTTGGTTTTGGCTAACATTTAATCAAAGCTCTGGAAAGAAAAACAGTTCAGCTTTAGGTTCCACGTTCTGTGCTGATTTTCGAAGGCCAAGCGTCTCCACTCTCTAAGAAATCCTCATGGGTAAAAACAGACTTGACAGAGGAACAGGGGGTGCCTGATATTTGCTTTGCACAAAAGAAAGGGAACAAAGGCAAAGCCAGCACATTTCCCTCTGTTTCCACATTTGGCTTTGAAAAGAAGGGCAATGATCATCAGGCTGACAAATTATTCCCACCTCACCTAGAAACGAGGGGTGGCACCAGGGCTTTGACAGAAGATGTTTTCTGAGCATTTTTTTTCTTGAGCCAGTAAATTAGACTTCAGGAGAAATCGTTGGATAAACGCAAGGATTTCTAGCATGGTGCTTTGCAGCACTGCACCTTTAAAATGTGTGGATGGGAGGAATTTGCTGGCAAAGCGTGATACAGAACTGTGTGCTAATACCCGTGTTTAAAAGGAGGATTTCCTCTAATGTTGCAGCAACATCTGTTTCCAGCATCCTACCGAGCTCTAGGCACGTAGCCCCGTGTAGCTTTCAACGTGAAGGTTGCAAGGCTTTGCAGGCTGAAGTTTTTTTCTCTTTGCTACCAACCTGCCTCTCCCCTGTGCTGGGCTGGGTGACTGTCAGAGACACCCGAGCAGCATGAGCAAGGCCACGTTACTTAAATCGTATTGCCTTGCATTAATTCCTGCCTCCTATTAGCAACCCAGGCAGGAAGGATATTCGGGTGTTGCTGATCAGAGGAGCTATTTATGGAGCCAGCCATGTATGTGATTATATAATGTCATGGACACTGGCTGACAGAACCAGAGGGAGGCCTCGTGCCTGGGGTTTAGCCGTGGGTGTCTCTCTGTCACTCCCAAATGTCCTGCTCTAGGTTGGCCATTGAGCAATGCAGACCTCCCCCCTGGCCCCCCCTGCACTTAAAAATATAATTTTCCTTGCCTGCAGCTCTGCTCTTATTTTTTGGAGTTACTGATAAGATAAGAAACAGCTGATAGTGGATGGGGAGTGCAAGGGAGGAAGGAAGAATGTAGTTTCCTGTTTTCTGTGATGTCAACTTGTATTCCTAAGACATTCAGACAAAGAGGGCAAGTAGCAGAGTCAAGATCAAGATATGGAGAGGGTCATTACAGAGCTGCTACACCCCCAAGAGATGCGTGGCCATGGCCCAGCAATTTTGATATCCCCTACACAGGCCATCAGGCACATTTGGGGGGATGGACCAACAAGCAAGTTCGTGCTTTTGGCAGTCCTGCTGGGTGGTCACCGTCCTCCCTGCCTCTTCCTCAGCATGTAGGTGGTTGTGGCAGAGGTTGCCCAGAGTATGGGCTGGTGGAAGTGGTTCCCAGAGGACCTTCAGCTACTGTTCCACTCTGTATTAATTGAACTCCTGAATTGCAGAGGCAGGATGCCATTGTGAGGATCTCACTATGCAAGGACAGAGTTTGAGGAATGGTCTTTGACTGCTCCTTAGCTGAGCTGCTTTAAACTGCACAATGGTCCTACCATTGCAGGGGTGGCCCTTGCACACCTGAAAGATAATTACAGCATCTCAGTGCTCATTTCCTAAAGCTTGTGAGCTCCAGAAAGCTGACATGTACATCTTGGCTGCTGGCCTTTTTGGCCAGAGGCAAGAAGGGACTAGTGTGTTTGCTGAAAGCCTCTCTGTTCAGAGCCAACCAGCAAGGCAGCTCACCGGGCATGGCAACATGGACACAAGCTGTTTCAAAACCTGTGCTTCCTGACTGACGTCAGGAACAGCTCTGCGGCTGCTCCAAGGGCCCAGGAGCCATGGGGAGGATGGCAGAGCCAACACAGGGAGTCTTTCCTTTTGATGGCAGGCACATCCTCCTCTCAGTGACAAAGAGGCACACTAGGATTTGGTTGGAGGCTCAGAGCACAAGGTTTGCTGCCATTCTCCAAGATGTCACAGCCACTGTCATGAGAGTCTACTCCTGGCTGTAAATCAGCCATGAGTCTGTCAATGCTCATGTGCCTCCTGTTGACTTTCCTGTAAAAAGGAGTGGTGGCACAGCTGGTGTCAGGGAAGTGATTAGAGTCCTTGGAGGTTTCACGCTGCTATGTAAAGCCCTTGGCTTTGAGCCCGTGCTCCTGGCTGTGTGCTTGGTAATGGTGCTGTACAACCCAGTTGTACTGTTTCTTTTCCTAGAGAACCATGCACCTTCAGGTCTCCCTGGCTTGTCACGGATGAAGTCCCTAAGTGCCACTGTTACTTACGTGGTCAGCAGCTAACACTCTTGCAAAGGCACTAAGATTGCTTGAAGTCAAAGAGGAAAAAGTACTCAGGAAGGAGGAATACCCCATAAAAGGACTATTTGTGTTCCTGTAGCATGTGAGCAATGATGTCTGGTATTGGATTTTGTGCTAGGCTTTAAACTGCAAAGGGGTTTGCCTTGTGTCCCAAGATGGGAAAGGAGAGGACAAATAGATGAGAGATGCTCGCAGAGCCACATAAAATAATGTAGCTATTGCATGACAGACACTCTTGCCAAACTAATATGAGGAATTAGATAAAAAGCAAAGGGAAATGTTTGAAATGGGTACAGATTTAGCATTGAGTCATGTAGGGACTATCACCATAGGTCAGGGCAAATGGTTGTTAAGGATTGCACATATGTATGTGGTGCATACATGGGTACAGCAGGGTGCCCAGGTGGCCAAGAAGGCTGATAACAGCCTGGCCTGTGTCAGCAATGGTGTGACCAGCAGGACCAGGTCAGGGATTGTGCCCCTGTGCTTGGCACTGATGAGGCAGCATCTTGAATCCTGTGTTCAGTTTTGGGCTCCTCTCTACAAGAAAGACATTGAGGGGCTGGAGTGGGTCCAGAGAAGGAAAGTTAAGCTGGTGAAGAGAAGGGTCTGGTGCACTACTATGATGAGGAGCAGCTGAGGGAGCTGGGTTTGTTCAGCCCAGAGAAAAGGAGGCTCTAAAGGGGGACCTGCAGATACCTGACACAAGGGTGTAACCAGGTGGGGGTCGGTCTCTTCTCCCAAAGAACAAACAGGACAAGAGGAAATGGCCTCAAGTTGTGCCAGGGGCAGTTTAGATTGGATATTAGTCTTCACTAAAAGGGTATTCAGGCATTGGAGCAGGCTGCCCAGGGAAGTAGTGGAATCACCATTTGTGGAAGTGTTCAAAAACTGGGACATGGTTGAGTGGTGGGCTTGGCAGTGCTGATTGAACAGTTTGACTTGATGATCTTAGAAACCTTTTTCAACTTTAACTATTCTATGACTCTGTGATTGCCTGGTACCTGGGATGATCTCTCTTTTTGTGACTTAAGTGTTGTGTTTGTCCAAATCCTCCACATTCTCTTGCTGTCTTAAAGAAAGAGGTCATGAAAAACATCCTTGACTGGCAGCAGAAGATGGTCCTACTAAGTACCTGTGGTACCTGGCACTGCTTGTCCTGACCTCTCTTGACCCAGCTAGCAGGAGACTTGCTGGCTTAGCTTTGGCACAGGACATGTAAAGATGATGGACATTTTTCCTTAAACAGTGTTCCTGTTCAGTGATGGTGCAGAAATGAGTCTTCCTTCTGCCTTTAAAATATTTCTGGCCTCTCAGCCTATACTAAAGCTTATAAGCTCAACAGGAGGAGATGAGAACTATCCCTCATAGAAAACTTATCTCTGCCTCCTGGCTGTGTAAATAGCTGGTATGGTCAGGTTATTCATAAGCAGCTACTTCAGATCCTCTAACTAGCTAGGAATGAAAACACCATATATTATTGTGGTAGAAGCCATAATGAGAGAAATTACCTTGCTTGTTCCAGCCGGAGGGATTTGTAGTTTTGGCTTACACACTTTGGATGTGGAGGCTAATTAACCTAATTATGCATTCATAGAATCATAAAATGGTTTGTGTTGGAAGGAACCTTAAAGATCATCTCCTTCCAACCCCCTTGCCATGGGCAGAGACACATTTTTATATCTTCACTTCTTAAATTAAAACTACCTGGTAATAGAGATGCAGTCAGCTTTGTATTTTAGAAATAGATGAAAATGGAACTGAATGTATGTAACTGAGGGTCACAATTTGGCTATTTGTTGGTGAGACCAGTACTTCCCTAGCAGCTAAATCTAAATAGATTGGCTCCTCTTGAGGTTTGTCCAGCTCTTTCCCAAGGCAGGGATCCTCTGATACACTGTCTTTTGAAATCTAAATAAGAAAAGACTGTTACTCTGCAGTTTACAAACATAAGGAATAGCAGGTTTTAGGAGCTCTTTGCTGAATTCATCTGGAAAAAAGGAAAAAAGAGATTACACAGGAGATCCTCAAAAGTACTGAAGGAGACACAAAATTTGTACTGCATTAATGTTCAAGATCCAACTGGGAACTTTTGAAACTCGATCCTTCTTGAAAGTTTGGTTTACTTAGGTATTTGCAGTCTTTCTGCTGTGCCTAGCCTGAGTGTGCAGTATTCATTAGTATATTGAGCCTTTTCTTTTCCTCACTGGGAAGCCACAAGGGGTTGGAACAACACCCTTTTTATGACTGAGGCTTCCCGTTGCAGTTCCTCTGTGGCAGCAGTCTTTAAAAAACAAAAACCTTTCTGTCTCTTCTAAGATTTGCACCAGCAAATCTTGGTACTAGAGAGTGTCATCACTTTTGTCTAGTCTTCCTTTCTCTCTCCAACTTTTTAATGTCTTTAGTTTTCAAAGGAAGCATGGCATTGTGCACTATCTTGTTAGTTCCCTTCACCCCCCTAACTTTTGAATCTGAAAGCTGGCCCACAGCAGTGCTCTGCTCCATGGAAAAACTACTTGAGCTGGCAGCAGTCTGCAGGACAGTAACTTCCCAGCACAAGCTGCCCTTTCCTACCCAGGTAGAGATAGTGGAAGGATGCCTGAGGACATCAGTGAAGGGAAGGAAAATCAGGATCTTTGTGGCAAGGAGGATGGGATGCTGCCAGCACCTTTCTAGGACACTGACTCACATTGCTTCTCTTATAACATCTTTCCTGACCCATGTTCGAACGGAGACCTAGGAAGTGTTTGAATGGGATACTACTAATAAGAAGTGTAAATGTCATTGTCAGCAAGATGTGGCTGGTTCATGGTCTAGGCTTTAGGAGCAGGGCCTAGAATATGGTGACAGAAGTATTTCTAAAAATTATCTATGTTTACTTAGGAAACTACTTGCGTATACTCCCTCCCCCAGTGCATGTAGGTGAAATTTCACCTCTGGAATTTGATACTGGTTCATAAATTTCAACTCCCTAAGTGACCCCTCTATTTCCCATCAAAATTTGTTGCTCTATTCTGTTAAGTCCCGGGTCTTAAATTTTCCTCTTGGTTTTAAAATAGGATGTTAAAAGACATACTTTTCATTGCTACTTTTAGTGCCATTAGGAAAAGATTGTCACAGGATATATTAGAGGCTGTTAAATTACAGTGTGGCATTTAGAGGATGAAAAACTATACAATATTATTTGTTGCTTTTTTAAAAAGAAAACGTAGGTACTTATGGTTCCTTCCTTCTTGCCAAAGACATGTTTACTGATGCCAGTTATTTCCTTGACCTGTCTGTACAATGCAACGAGGCAGAGCAAGAATATAGTGCTGTCTAAACAACAGTGCTGTATCCAGAAAGGCTTTGTTACTACCTTAGTCTTTAAAAACGCCTCTTTAACACATTCTACAATCACACAGGATGCATTTGTGCTTCCTCTTTTTATTAACCTTTGCTTTGTCCTTCTGTTCTTGGTTTTGCTCCCACACATTAGTGTGGCTATATTTGGAGGTGAGATAAATTAAATCTTTGGAAACCTAATAAGAGTTTGATCTATGAAGACTGCACAGAGAGGGGTAAAAAGAACAGCTTGTGCCACTTTCCTGCACAGGAATGCTGCATACATCACGGGAAACCATCAGCGTGGGTGGAATGCTTTAGCTTGTTTGTCAATGTGAAGTGTTTTGAATAGTGTCATTGAATATAGCAAAATCCTTATTTTCATAGGCCAGATAATCCCTTGTGTTTTCTTAAACAATACGCTAAAATGGTCCCATTTTGGCAGACAAAGACAATAAAGCAGGACTCATTATTTAGTCCTGCAACAGCAAACAATTGTATGTAGGAGTACAGTGGAGGCAAAAACGTGGGTTGCAGAGGGCTTAGATGAATACTTAAAACCAACTCTGAAAGTGGCCCAGCTACACTATACATAGATTGTTTCGACCTGTATAACCTTATGCATCTGCATAAGGTTATACAGGAACACAAAGCTAAGGTGATTTATGTTCTTTCAGGTTTGGCTTAGGAAAAATAATTTCAATTAGTTCAAAGCAAGCTGCCTTGAATTACCTCACATTTACAGTGTGGAGAGGAGGAGGGACAGAGGGCCAGAATGCAGATAGTCAGGGTGGAACAGGTGATACATATATAAAAGCTTGTTACCTTGTGCATGCTCTTGCCTTGCAGTAAGTGAACTTGTTCCTATTAGCAAATCTGAGTCATTTTAAATCCCTAGGGGCTGGGAAAAAGCTCACTGTGTATTTGACTAAATATAGTATGCAACTTTGTTTGCCTGCAAAACCCCCCTTCTCTTTCTGGCTTAATTTCACCTGCTGGTTAGTTGTACCACCAATACACATTAATTTCCAGAATTACTCCTTTGGCTCCTGCTTCTGCAGTATGATCCAGCTCATTATGAGGCAAAGAAGTAGGCTTAAGATGTTAGTACTTGATTATCTGGTATTCCCTGGCTGTTGTTCCAAAAGGGTATGTTTGGGCAGGCTCGTTTTGCAGCATGTTTGGCACAGAACTGGTAAAACTGGGTGGCTGGAGTTTGGAAAACTTGGAAGGAGAGCACATATATTATCCTATTTTGAATGTTCGTGTTGTATAGATTAATTTTACAGGCATAATCATGCGCTTACATGTTAATGTATTTACAGTGTCACTATTGAAAATAGCTACTGCAGTCATCTATGAATACAGCCCTCCATGGAGATGCCAGGCAAGGTCAAGGCCTGGTCAAGTCACTCTGTAAAACATGCACTGAAAGGCACTGTGGGGCAAAATTCTGATGCACTGCAAAGAATTCTTATAGCGAGGCTGCACTTACTGCAGTGGAACATTCCTGCTTGTTTTCAAACAGGCTTAGAGGAGGGTGCCACAATGGAAGATGTGTATTTGGCATCAGTGGAGACAGACCGAGGCGTGAAGGAACAGTTGAGGCTTTATGACACCAGGGGTCTGCAGGAGGGTGTGGAATTGCCCAAACACTACTTCTCTGTGGCTGACGCCTTCGTCCTGGTGTACGCCGTGACCAGCCTGGAAGCGTTCCAAAGAGTCGAAATGCTCAAAAAGGAGATCGACGTCTTCAGGGACAAAAAGGAGGTAAATGCATGGTTGGCTAAATGTTGCATCAGTGATAGGAAGTTAAGGTCGCAAAGCCCAGCTTTTGTTTCTGCAAACGTCGTCGTGTACAAAGGAAAACGAATGTACCCACAGCCTTGAGCAGCCCAGCAAAAAGGAGGCCTTTGCATGCCAGGGAAGCTTAATTCACATGCCATGCAGGTCATGCAAAAGAATGCTTTTTTTTTTTTCCCTCCTTATTTCCTCTACTACAGCTAAAATTCAGTCAGCTGAATGCACCAGCCAGGACACTTATGACTAATAAAACATATGGTCTACAGCAGTGCAGCTCATGTTTTTTTAGATATTGTACAGGGGAAGTCAAGTGCATAGAATAATATAACGAAGGGCATAATCTTTGTTTGTTTTGTATTCATGTACTTGATGGCTTACAAACTAGTGTAATTGACAATGGGTCTCCCAGACATTAGTCAATTGGCAAAGCAGCTTTAATGTATTTTAACAACCATATTGAATCAATTCAATTGTGTGAAATGACTGCTCTATTTTCCCTTAGAAAGCAGCTAGTGTTTTCAGCTGACAGTGTTCCAGCTTAGCTAAACAAATATAACTTGCATGTGGCATTAGCATTACGGCATTTCCTACAGTATCTATATTCTGGAGAGGTTTCTACTGTTAAATGTATTTAGCCTACAGCTTTCCAAATGCCTGTTTTATGCTGTTTAAAAGGAAAAAAATGCATGAAGAATTAATTGGATAATGGTAGGGAGAGACTTTGCAAAAATGTAACTTGTTTCGTACTGACAGCACACAGGGTGGTGGAGGAAGGCAGGCCCAAGTTTGATGGCAGATGAATGTGCAGTCACAGGAGAGGTATGTTAGGTGGTAGGGCTGGTGTGAGCTGCAGCCTGTCACGTATATCAAGGATACAGGAGTCAAGCATAACTCCCCTGTAGGAAAAGGAAAGGTGGACAAGCAGGAACTTTTTCATAGGCACTGTTTTGTGATGGCCCTGATTTCGTACTATACAGCATGTTGTAATGCAGAGAGGGAGTCATAGCCCTAACAGGATCTGGGTCCTGCTCACCTGTGTTACCTGTGAGAACTCTTCTCTCTCATTGCATGCAGGTATTTTAGAAAACAGCCAATTTCCTTATCCTTTAGGAGAGCTTAAAACTGTGATTTTGACTGAGGATAGTTTAAAAAGTGGTAGCCACAGTAAGATGGATAAAATAGTTTTCATTTCTGTGATTTCCATAAAAAATAGGCTTTAAGGTGTACAAGGTGAGATCAGGAGTCCACCTTAAGATAAACTGTTAATCAGCAGATTAATTATTCTATGACTTAAAGTCTGGGTTCCGCTAGAATGAATTCTCTACTGAATTGGGGATGTATCTCCACACAGATGTATCTCCAGTTCTGCACTGGCAGAACCTCAATTCATTGAGTGGCACAGTCTCCTGTTGTGTGGCAGATGACAGAAAGCACTGATGGCTGGTTCCTTGCCTCTGCTGGCTGTGGGGCTCTCCAGCACGCAACTTAAAGCCTGGCCAAATTTTATACTAAATAGAGGTTTTGTTCTGTTATACTGACAGAGCTTTGCCATAGACAAAATTCAGCTGGAGCATGCAGTAAATACACATGAAGATTATAGCTTCTTTCAAAGCCCTGACAGAGGGGGAAAAAAACCCCTAAGCAACATTTTTCCAAACACCCTGGACTGCTGTAGAAAAGAAAGGAAGCCTCAGACCTCACAGGAAAAGGACAACATCTCTAGCTGGAAGAAACATAAGGCATTCTGGAGTTAGCCTGATGAACAGGAAAGAGCAAGCAGGTGTGGCCACAGCAAACCCCACAAATCATCAGCAAGAGAGGATTTTATCACTTGATCTTTGTCAAACCACTAGTGTAGAGTTGAAAACGGTTTGACTAAGGACCTTGTACTAAAAATGTAGTCAGGTTTCCCCAAAGAGCTGGTGCTGGTAAAACATTTTTAGAAAACAGTTAACTTAAAATAAGGAGGAGCAGTAGCTTCACATGCCCAGCACTGCCTTTGGCACTTCCTAGAGCTGAAGCAGTGGGAAGGCTTCATGTATTTACTGAGCTCAGCCAGCCTGGACTATCTGGGTGATACACAAGTCACTTGATGGATCCTTACAACTGCAGATCTGCAGATCTGAGTTGATACTGCTGTGCTGCTCTCCTAACCAGCTTGAAACTGCTCCCCCAAGGAGGACAAGAACGCTGCTGGCACTTATCTGCCCCTCTCAGCAGACTGTCCCCTTCAGTCCTTCGGGTGGCTCTTGGTGCTGTGCAACCACCAGGGCTGAGCCAGGAGAGGGGCCCCATAGCCCAGCCTGCCCGGGCTGCTGGCATGGTTGGCTTTATTTATATTGCGGGATGGGGCTTGGGAAAGAAACAAATAGGGCAAAATCCACCCCTGTGGGATCTAGGCCTTCTCTGCTGCTGTGCATTTTTTCATCTCTCGAGCATCTGCTGCTGTGACCTACTCAGATGTCATGCTCTTATCATTTGTCTAGGGCAGCTCAATTGCCAAGTAAGTGGAGAATAGGGCTGTTTAACTTTGGATCTCTTGGCTATCATTTCCCTTCAAGCAGTCATTGAGGGCAGGGAGTAGGCTGGTGAGAAAGGGAAGTCCTGCATATCCTATGATTGAAACAAGCTTCCAACCCATAAGCAGATGAGGCTAATTCAAATCCCAGACCCTGATCTTCCAAACTACATGCAACTTACCTTGTGCCAGTGCTAAGTTACAGAACAAATCTGAACTGTGTTGCTACTTCCCCACTGTTTTAAAAGGATTGTGACTGGTGGATGGTTTTAGTATAAAGCTCATCCTCTTGTTTGGTTTGTAGGTTGCAGTTATTGTCTTGGGAAACAAAACTGACCTCCTGGACCAAAGGCAAGTGGAAACAGAAGCAGCACAGCAATGGGCAAGGGCCGAGAAAGTGAGACTGTGGGAAGTGACTGTGACAGATCGGAAAACATTGCTTGAACCCTTCACCTTCTTAGCTAGCAAACTGTCCCAGTCCCAGAACAAATCAACATTTCCCTTGCCTGGAAGGAAGAGCAAAGGGAATAACTGTGAAAACTAGACTAGCTTAGCATTGTCTCCAGCTGCCAGGTTGCAGTCTAAGTCCTTTTTGTGCTATTTGCTCCTTGCAGTTTCACTTTAAGCAATAATATCATTCAGCAATAAAATCAGCAAGCTTATAGCTAAGAGGTAACCTTCCTTCTTCATAGACTTGGCTATGAAAAAGCTGCTGGTGGTAAAAGCCTGAAAAAGCACTTTATGAGAGCAGTTATTTTACAGCCAGGGTTAAGGAGGAGGAAGGGATAAATGGATACCTCTCTAGCAGGGCTTTTACTATGCCTGTATACAGCCATGTTGAGGGACAAATCAACAAGCTTACCAGTATATAACCCCCCTGCAGATCTATAGCCTGTAGTCACAAAAAGTATTAGCTGCAATAAAGCATTCAATTTGGAAAGGTGATATATTTGAAATGGAAACAGTTCTTTTACCTTGACCTTAAACAGGGCCACAGGGCTTTTTGATGCTGCAAGAGGCTGAGATCAGTGTCTTGCTCTAGGGGAAGGGTATGGAGCAGGTGGAACAGTTACCAGATTTAGCCACTGATGTTTTGCTAGTGTCTGGAAGAAAAAACATCCCAAACAAAATCATTAAAAAACCACCCCCCACATCTTTTGGGAAATACTCGAAAATGAACCTTGTCAACAAAGTCTAGTAAGCAGTGCTTTCAGGTCAAGAATTCATTTGTAGAAACCGGAAAAGCTCTCAGAGCCCTCACTGATTGAACAACAACAACCTAAGGACAACATAGCTGTGGGTTTGTTCCAGCATGTCCACTACAAATCAGTCACATTCCCACAGGTGGTAATTTTACTGAGAATTATATGGATCGATTTTGTATGCAGGAGGTATTGCTGGGCTCTGTTTAAGGCACGCTTACCTGGTGCTCAAGCAAGCTGCAGCAATCCACCCTCCCTAGGCCAGATAACTGCTGCAAAGTGCTGTCTGACTCTGCAGGTGGGGGCTAAGTAGGGAGGAGGATGCCTTTTTGGAGACATCCTTGTGAAAGATGCCCAGAAATACCTGCACATGGTCCGGCTGCAGGAGCACAACCGCATGTGCTGTGTTTGACTCAACAATGGCAAATCTGTGTGCTGCAGGAATCTGCTGTCCCAGGCCAGCCTGGCAGCAAAAATGAATAAGAGGGGATATATAGAGCAACAGAGTGAGCAACTTTTCCCAGAGACAGGACCAGTTTTTGGCATCTAACAACCTGTACTAATTGATGCTAGCTTTTCTTTATATTTGAAGGCAAGAGCAGGGAGAGGGAGTGAAGCACCCAGCATTTTCCACTAAATTAATCCTCTTTTGAACAAATACTGAGAATTTCACTGTGAATCAGCAAAACCACAAGCAATATTTGCACTGTCATATCATAACTGCTAAATAGTGTGCTTAATGATCACAATTAAGGTCACAGTATTGCTCTTCCTGAATACTGATTAATAAAGCCTGTCAGCATTACTAAAGTCTGCCAGCATTATTAATGTCAGAGCAGCAGTACACTTCACTGAAAATTAAGCAGGAATCCCTACCATTATAATGAAGGTAGACGAAACTCTTTATGTGCTTTGCTCAATATAGTTTGAATTGCTGTGGCCAAGGGGTAAGATAAGAGAGCAATTATGAATGAGCAAGCGCTTGTAATGCCCTGCTAGGAACATACAATTGTTTCCATTGCAACACTGCAGCTGAGTAAGCACTATAGCACGACCTCCCCCCACCTGGCCAGTAATAGTCATTGTCTCCAGCAATGCTGCAGCATGACACTCCCTCCTCACTCATTTCCTATTGAACACACGTGTACTCCAGGCTTCTTCCTACCCAGAAGACTCCGTATCTGCCCGCATGCTTGGGAAGAGGAGGTGACTTCAGAACAGCAATGGTTCACCTCCTCGCTGCAACCTCTTACCAAGGAACGTCATGCTCCTCTTCTTCAGCTCTGCAGAACCCTTCCTCTGGAAGGGACCAGAATCAGCCTCGGATCAATCAAAATAAGTGAAGATGTCTACTAACAGCACATCACTAAAGCTGACCCTTGAGCCAAGGGAGTGCAGGTTGACAAGTCAGAATGAATTTAAAATGCCTGGAGATGGAAAGAATGGGGATGACTGGTTCCTGTCCATCTCTGCATGCTGCAGACTCGGTGCCAATTCTTCTGCCAAGGCTGATGTCACCTGTGGGCTTCCAAAGCTGTGCAGTGCTTGCTCACTCGGTCTACTGGACTCCCAGGACTTGACAGTGTTTTAAGACAGACAAGAGAAACAGATCTTCTAAATGACTAAGGCCATTTTTTAAAAGAGGCTACATAAAGACAAACACATTTTCTTTGATTTGGCCAAATTTAGAGTTTAGATCAATTGAGGCATTCAGATAAAAAAAAATTCACCGCTGTTTTCTTTCATAAACTTATTCTGATTTTTTTTCTAAATATTATAGTGCTTTACTGACATGTGATGGCAAATCTAGTCTCATCTGCAAATGATATGCACACAGTGGCTGGTACTGAGTAAAAATGAAACTTGCTGTAGTAGAGTTTTACACAGGGTTAGTAAGCAAAGTACAGAGTACAACGTAGAAGCTAATGGGCAGAACATGTATTTTGTTCTTACTGTTCCATTGACTCAAACTCTGTTGTAGGTCACTGGGATTACTTACCTTCTGCAAAACTAGAGTCCCTTTACAAGATAATGGAGAAAAATTATTATAAAGAAGGAAAACAAATTAGCAAATGAAACCATCATTCTCTGTTCCTCTAAAGCCTCTACCCTGCTGAATAAACACTGTACAAATCAGTCACCCCACCAGTTACAACAGTTAATTTGACATGTCTTGGTAGCAAAAAGCAAGAAGCTGGCAAAAAACCTACTGAGTTAAGCCATTTACTCTTTAGTCAGTAGAGGAGAGGAAAAGATTACCAGAGATGCTCCTAGTGTGATGTAGCTATATACCAAACAGGCAAGAGCTGAGGGAGCTCATACACCAAAACATGCACTATGTCAAATGACAGCAGTTCAGCCAATGAGGGTAAGGTGTTACTATCCACAGCCACCCAGCAAAATCTCTAATTTACAGATTATTTTGGATCAAGTCAGATTTGCTCTGTAGCTAGGCAGGAAGAGAAGTATGTAAATGAAATACATACAGAATTTATTTTAAAGTACCAAACCAAATCTGAGAGCACAGATGACCACCCAGCACTCATGAGAATGTTGCAAGGTGAAGCACTTGCCATGTGAAAATGAATCTGTGCTTCCGGCCTTTACCTTAAGGGAGTGGTCAGAAATGCCATATCCACAACTAACTGCCCTGTTGCTACACACCTCAATGTAAACACTATGTCTCTAGGAGATAATCTTTATAGGTAGTTAAAGGATCTACAGATACTCCTTTACGGTGTTGTCTGTTACCTTACCAGGACATGATTCCTTCTCTTCCAAGTGTGAGTAGACCACTCCATCAGAAAAGCAACAAGACATTCTTTTCTTCCTTTTACTTCCTGCCTCTTTCCCTTCCAGAGAGCTTACACTTTCCTGGTTGTACTTGGAAACAACACGCCAGTCCTGCAGAGGCAATGCTGTGAAAACTTAAGCTAAAAAGTAACTATGGTGGACTCTGTGTCAAGTTACCTCCTTATGGACAGGTCTCTGCACAACACTTGTGAATGGTTGTGAAGGCCTTATGTTGTCATTTCTTGTATGGTTGTCTAGAACTGTCTTCCTAAAATAGCAGCAGTCAGTGCACTCACGTGCAGATCTCCCTTGTCCTTAACCACAGCATAAATCCTCCAAAGCATACAGAGACAGCATTCTGGCAAAATGACAAAGCAAGGGACTAAGCAGAAATCTTTCTTTCTTCTTTTTTTTTTTAAACATCTTTTTATTAGCACAGTAACAAATGCAGACTTAAGTAGCCCACAACATACAACCAATCCATCTGAGTGACTCCTATTCCACACCTTACAGTTAAACAGCTTAAGGTATTTCACTACAGGTTACCGTAAGTCCTGATTAAACCCTTTATTCTTTTCACAAAGATAGATTGGCTTATAAAATAATACATTAACTACTTCTCATTTTATATATGAGGCCATATATCCACCTCTCCATATCATAGATCATGAGATGACCATCTTTAAAAAGGATTTGTTAAATACCAATGTGCCCTCCATGGGGAAAAACAATCCCAACATCTTTTTACAAAAAAAAAAAAAAAAAAAAAAAAAAAAAAAAAAAAAAGAAAAAAAAAAAAAGAAAGTCAACCCAGAACAGAATAAATCCCTCAATCCCAAACAAACAAAAAGAAAAAAACAGTGTGTAGAGTCTTGAAAGGACTTTTACATAAATGTCAACCTATGTACCTGTACAAAATTAGGCTGTTTTAATCTTTTACATATTGCAAGCAAACTGAAAACCAAAGTCTAAGAAGTTTACATTCTTCTTGGTACTATATGTGAGCTAATATTGCTGAACTAATTACAGTCTTAAAGTATGCTATTCCAAATCCTAGTTGTCTACTGTAGCAAGATACCTTAAGTTACAACAACAAAATCTTAGGAAATAAAAGACTGAATAAAATCTGTTATAGAAATACCCTACTCTTTACCAGCACCCTCCCTCCCCCCACCCCTTCAAAATCATAAGCAGCTCTTTCCATCACAGACAAATAATGTAAGAGTTTGACGAAAATCCAATTTATGTAGCGTATCTTTTGGTCCATTGTCTGGCCATTCTGTCGTGCTCTGCTCTGTTAGTCATGTACTGAGTGGCAATGCTTCCAACCAGAGGGTCAGCTGAAAAGGAAACACACCGCTTATTTCAGACAAGTTACCCAATAAAAACTTTAAAATAAAGCTGAAGTGTGAATTTCAAGGCAAACACACAGGTAAGGTACACTGTAACAACTTATACATGCTAAATTGATGATCTGTATCTTCTCTGATTTTGTTTACTTATGGTGATGTACTAATCTGTAGTTTAATAGAGTGAAATGCCAATAAAGTTTTAAGAAGTTTAAGACACAGCAATCAATCATCTTTTGCATTACTGAGGGTTTTCACCAATTCATGCATTTCAGGTTTATTTTATTCCTTCTAAGGGTGCCTGAGATACTCATGCTAAGTGTACTTGTAACAATTCAAAGCTGCCTTCTAGGAAGATAAAATCTCAAGAAAGAATTTAGTACAAGAAATTTAGTACACTGTGAAATCTGGCTTTTCTCTCCTCTTTAGACCTGTGAAAATGCAACCTGTAAAATGACTTTGGAAATGAAGACATATTCCTCTTAACTTGTGGACAGCGGGTGCATTAGAGCAGCAGTGATGACCACTTGTGGCATAGTTGGTCAGTTCTTTTAAATGGATTATGGACAGTAAAAGGTTAACCCCTCCTGTTTTCAGAACTGTTTGTGGCTCTTTGAGCTCTGTTACTGAATTACTGTAGCCCTACAGACCAGTGAAGACTGGATTTGGAAGGAAAGGGAATTCTAACATACAGGAGGATCGCTTGTTTCCCCATGGGTCAGCCTGAGGAGCAGTGAACAGCAGGCTGGTAAGGTGTATCTTCCCCTCCACCGCCTCCAGCCCCTCTCTGACTGCCCTGGAGAGGGAAATGTGCTCCACCGGAGGCATGAGCTCAGCTGCCCATATCAATGGAATGAGGATATAACCCACGTTATAACCCACGTGCTGGGAGGACTGCAAGGTGGCAGGTGGACTTACCGGGGTTACAGTCTGTGAGGAGGGAGCAGATGGAGAGGAGAACTTTAGAAATGGTTAATGCTGGACTCCAGTTGTCCTTTAAAATGTCCAGGCAGATGACGCCTTGGCTGTTGATGTTACAGTGGTAGATCCTTGTCCGGAACGTTACCTGCAAGAGAGGGGTTGTGAGCGGGTGTGCCAGGGTGCCCCAGGCCGTGGGGAGGGACAGGACAGGGTTTCCGAGCCAGGGAGCGGAGCAGCGTCCGTGCCGCCGGCCGAGCCGGGTCCCGGGCTGACCCACGCCGGGCTCCCCGGGCCGCCGCCGCCCTCTCGCGGCGGAAACAAAAAAGAGCCGGATTTAGAACAAAACAGAGAAAGTCCACGGTCAACGCAAACCCCAGGCTGTGGTGGGTTTAATTTTTTTTTTTTTCTCTTTTATTTTGTAAATTAATTTTTGTATTTTTTGTTCCTAGTGACAAAAAGGCTCGGGGCCTTAACACCAGCATTTTTCTCCTTCTGGATGCCCAAAGATTTGTAANGAACTTTAGAAATGGTTAATGCTGGACTCCAGTTGTCCTTTAAAATGTCCAGGCAGATGACGCCTTGGCTGTTGATGTTACAGTGGTAGATCCTTGTCCGGAACGTTACCTGCAAGAGAGGGGTTGTGAGCGGGTGTGCCAGGGTGCCCCAGGCCGTGGGGAGGGACAGGACAGGGTTTCCGAGCCAGGGAGCGGAGCAGCGTCCGTGCCGCCGGCCGAGCCGGGTCCCGGGCTGACCCACGCCGGGCTCCCCGGGCCGCCGCCGCCCTCTCGCGGCGGAAACAAAAAAGAGCCGGATTTAGAACAAAACAGAGAAAGTCCACGGTCAACGCAAACCCCAGGCTGTGGTGGGTTTAATTTTTTTTTTCTCTTTTATTTTGTAAATTAATTTTTGTATTTTTTGTTCCTAGTGACAAAAAGGCTCGGGGCCTTAACACCAGCATTTTTCTCCTTCTGGATGCCCAAAGATTTGTAAAATCCTCCAGACAGGCCAAGGCACTTGGAATCACTGCTTCCACCACTTCTAAGAGGCTCAGCAATGGGGGAGGTTATCTAGATTTACTTATTTTCATGATGTGACCGAGCAGGCAGCTTGCCACAGAAGTTATTTGAAAGGGAAACACAAGCACCAGAAGCCATTCTCAGAGCACCACGGGAACTGCAGAGAGGCCTTACCCTGACTCCCTGAACAGCAACAATAAATTTGGTGCAATTTGTACAGATTAGGATTATGCACATAAATAAATAAAGGCTGGTGGGTTCACGTCCTAAATCCTCAAAATTTGTCAGCTATCCACACCTAGAAATTTTATTGTCTGTTTATAGGTCACAGGAGTATTTGCAAAACACATTTGGTAAGTGTGCAGTATGACAAGAACACACTAGTGCTTTCTCTCAAGATGGGACCAGCCCACACATAAAACTTGTCAGTCAATCCTCATTTTTTCTACTGCCTTTCTGAAGCACAAAATTTGCCTGTGACCCTCACTCTCACAGGCTTGGGAAGCAGGCATGGGGTGAGGTGACACAACTACAGAACCCTGTTGACCAGCATGTCCCCGTGCACTGAATCCATGCAGCATTTCCAAGAATGCTCCCAATGCACAGAGCACATGCTCTATTTTTGGACTTGCAAAAGCGGTTACTTGTCACACAGGAGACACCCACACTGCATGCTTGGGGAGATTTTATGCTTTATTTATTGTGAGCTGCTTGGATTTTGGATTAAAACAGGAAGCAAACAAAGGAAACCCCAAATCCCTGCAATGTTTGCACATTATGGGGGAAACAGCAAAATGACTGCAAGAGAGCAGAGATGTGTTACTCTCCCACACCTTTTGCAACAAGCTGCCACTCCAAAACCAAGAACTCCTGATGCTTTCTACCTAGGGAGCCTTAGAGGTATAGCAGACAAGAAACCTAAATGACCTTTGTTTCCCATGTCATCTAATCTTCAGAGGAAAGGCAGCAATTACTCCCTGCAGTCATGTGGAAGTCCACGTGCACCAGCCTGAGCAGAGGGCGGATCTGCCTCTGCTGTACCTGCCCCAACCCACACTGTCCAGGGCAAACCACGTTTTGTTTGTGGCATTTGCAGCTGCTGGCAAGGGCTCTGCCTTGGGTTCCTGAGCAGCCCTCAGCCCAGCCCTGCTGCTTGCTCAGTATTTCTGTGTTTGACCTGCACCTTTGGTCTCCTTCCAAGAAGGTTTCTAACTGTAAGCAAGGTAACAATTTTGACAGTTTAAACACTTCCAGAAGGGAAGCATAGAGTATTTCCAAGTTGATACAATAAAGACCAAATTAACATAGGTCAGCAGTTGTAATTTGTTACGACAGAAAGTTGTTAATCCTGATTCTCAGCACAAAAGCTAAATACTCTGTAGACAGTCTCTCAATCCAGTTGACTAATAACGGATTAACAAAGCATGAATGCTGTTTGCCTTTAAGAGTAAGATTTATTTTTAAATTATTTTTCATGAAGGAGAGGAAAGTGAAAATAAAAGAAGACTCCCATTTACTTGCAGAACTGCCTGGTTCCTGATCACACCTTAAAATATAATCCTTAAGGGATACATCCACGGCACTAAAAGAAGTTTTATCCAGTTAGAGGAACTCTACCAAGCACTGTGGAAAAAAAAAAAATCTAGATTTGTTTTCACTTTAGCAGCAACTCAGAACCAGGATGGTGTTAGACACATGTAGTCCAGCTGTTTGCCATTTACAATTTTTGCTGATGGCACAAAAGCCAGCAGTGCAGGGAAATCAAATGGAACTGGAAGAAGGAGAAAAATGGAGGCCCGCTTGAAAACAAACAAAAATATTTAAAGTAAATGCTCATTACACTAAAGAAAAAAAAAAATCTCACATAAACCTAGTACATTCAGACCAAAATCAAAAGAAACTGAGTTACTTAGAAGGTAGTGAAGAGAACAGCATGTGGAATAGCAGAAAAATACAGTGTAACTGAACAATCCTTTGGAAATGTCCCACCTGAGATTACATTAATGCAGTAACTACCTGGAGTTAAGCATAGCTTTTGAAAAGACATAAAAGAAGCTAATCTCAACCTTACCCTGAAGTGATAGCAGAGGTTAATTTACACAAGCAGCAGAATAGGAGTGGGTGGAAGGAAGTGGTTAGAGGTTATTAATACAAATGATCAAAGCACACACACCAGGTCAACACAAGCTACTGTTTTCACCTCAGTAAATGAAATCTAACCCAACTATAATATAACTCTTGGGAAAATGTCCATTGTAATAGTACAAATACTAAACTCTTAAATTCTAATTATACTTGTTTATTGGATTCTCCTAAATCCAGGCACACCCAGCATGTGCCTGACTCATTTGCTATCTAAAACACAGGCAAAACCAAAGTACCACACAAAATGAGAAAACATAAAAAGCAGAGAATGGATTAACACTAACATTTTCAAGGTGTTGTATAGAATGCTCAATTAAATGCAAAAGAACTCCATTATACATATTTAGGACATGAAAGAGAGTATCTGTCCCTGTATCAGATTTCTCCCACTTAAGTTCCTTGTACCATGCAATGCATTTCCAAGTCAAATTTTAAGATCTTTCATTTCTCCAACCTCAAGTACAGTACTGCAGTCCCTCTCAATATCCTCACAGGAATCTAAATATCACTTCTAGCACAGTCTTTTGGCCCTCCTACAGCAACCGCCTCTCCAAAAACATTTACTCCAACACACTGAATCAAACCCTCAGCTGGAGCTAGACCCAGCCCTCAAAGCTGCACCTGTCCATCCTTCATCACACATCTCTAAGATGCTCATCAACCACACAGCATTTGTCACTGTTTATGCCTCAACACCTTCCCTCACACATATTCCCAAGGGCTTGGAAGCCTGCCAGGATAACCATTTTCACCTAATCTTGTTTAAGAAAGTAAATCCTTTAATGACATTTCATTTTCAGGTCATGAAATGTGTTCAACTACAGGCACTTCAGCATTGGGCAGCCCACCACAGCAGGAACTGTCCGAACAGAGTTACTAAAGACTCATGAAGGTTTTCTTCCACTGGTCTTACAGGGAAGATTCAAGGGTTACTAGTCTTTTTTCCTTACGGAGCTTCATCTTTTCAGAGATCAAGGCTTTTAAAATGACGTTCTTCTCTATTTTAAAATGACTACAGTTCTGTGAGTGCTTATCATCAAAGTGATATGCACTGGGTTTTGTTTCAACCAGCTGTGTTTTTTAAATTTCTTGCCCGAAAAGGCATTTTCAGGAAGTCTACTGTAATTACATTAGCCTACCACTTAAACACGATCCACAGACAGTATTTACTCACTACTGCAAGTAGTTCGACAGTCTGAAATCAACAAAACAGCAGGAATAAAGCAGGAGTGATATGATAATCATATTTTCCACATTACCATTGATTAACACTAGTGTAGATTTTAATACAAGAGCAGCTTTGGTTCTCAAAGGAAGTTTCTTCATTTCAACCTGAAGTGCCCAAGTAGAAAAAGTGTGTTCTATTATAGCACCACCATGCTTTCTCCTATATACCATCTCAATGAGTCTGAAGCTACATGTATTTTACTTCCATGAGTACATGTGCTTTGTAAAGCAACTTGGATTTTGCTAGATAGAAGACTCCATTTAAATGAAACTGCTACAATACAGTGAATTGTCACTAAACTTTATTGCCCTGTTCTTTTGCTATTCTTTCTAAGCCTTCTGATAGTTTACATATTTTAGAGTCAGATTCCCACACACTTTTTATAAACAATATTTATTGTTGACATTGCCTCCTGGTAGGAGGGACAATTGATGGACATTTTCTCAGACCAGTGGAATTGAAGAGGTTGAACCTCTGTCTTCCAATGTGGTCCCTTTCTCAGAAATGTATTTAAGGTGAAGTAAAAAATTAAACTTTCTCTTTTCCCACTCCAACTCTGTTGTTTGTGTGCATTGTTCTGTAACGGTAGTGCATCAAAACTTGTAATTTAAGGTCTCAGTAAGGGATGCCTGTCTGTTTGGTGTTTTAATCCCACCCTTCTTTTCATCTGGGTGAGATTCAGATCCAAAGATAAAGACAAAAGGATTTCAGTCAGAAGCACCGAGAAGAAAGCAGGGCTGAGCTGGAATGACATAACTGTTTATTTGGTTCTGCATTGGGGAATTTGGCATATAGGGCTGTCTCAGTAGCTCTGGTAGTTACAGTATGGTCCTGCAAGGCATCCTACTCGACCCTCGAAGCAGCATGGTGGGAACACATCTGACAGCAAGGGCTGCAACTCTAGCTGGGGCACCTGCACCATCCATCTACCTTGCCTGTGGCAGATACTTCTACCCAGATGGAGCTGCTGAAGGGAGAGGCTACAGCACAGGCTTCAGACTGCAGGCAGTGCTGAGCCCTTTCTCTTGGGCAGGACAGCCAGCAGGCCTGCCTGCAAAAGGTGTTGTCCTTGTGGAGGACTTCCTGCAACAGCTGGCTGAGCTCTAGGAGGCAGTGAGAAGCCTGTGTGGCATCAGGGCTGCTGAGGAGGAGTTAGCCAGCTGGTTCCAAACTGCACTGGATCCACAGCCTATGGCCAAACAGCCAGAGACTCCCACCAGCACACAGGGAAGGGAGGGGAGCCAATAATGCAGAAGAATGGAAGCTTGCCATGGCAAGGACCTGCAGGAAGAGACTCTCCCCCAAAGACTGAGGTGTCCCCGCAGAATCACTTTGCTGCTCTGAGACTGGAAACACCCATCATATCAGAAAAAACACTAAAGCCACATAAGGCAGTCCTGGGAGTAACAGGAAAGGACTCTGGAGTATGAGTAGTTTTTGCATCAATACTCCTGGCCAAAGGGAAAGGGTTCAAAAAGGCTAATCAAATCTAGCAAACCAAGAAATGGTTATGGGACTGGTGCCACACCCTGGGCTTTGGCTACACTTAGATGATGGTACTTGCTTTGGGAAACCTGGTCTGCTGGGCGCTGATGGGATGCATCTGTCAGGGAAAGGGCCGGCAGGGATGAACAAGGAGCTCCTGGACCAACTCAAACACACAAAGGAACCCTACAGAAAGTGGAAGCAATGACAGATAGCCTAGGAGGAACAGAGAAACGTGGGCCTGCAAACTTATGAATTTCAATGAGGTCACATGCAAGGTCCTTGCACCTGTATCTGGCAATCACAAGCACTTGTGAGACCCCACCTGGAGTGCTGCATCAGCTCTGGGGCCCCCAACATCAGAAGGACATGGACCTGTTGGAGTGAGTCCAGAAGAGGGCCATCAAGACAATTAAAAGGCTCGAGCACCTCTCCTATGAAGAGAGGTTGGGAGAGTTGGGCTTGTTCAGCCTGGAGAAGAGAAGGTTTCAGAGAGACCTTAGAGCAGCCTTCCAATGCCTAAAGGGGCCCACAGGAGAGATGGAGAGGGATTTTTTACAAGGGCATGGACAAGGAGTCATCGCCTTAAAATGAAAAAGGGTTAATTTAGATGAGATATTAGGAGGAAACCCCTTATTGTGAGTGGTGTGGCACTAGAACAGGTTGCTCAGAAAAGTTGTGGATGCTCTATCCCTGGAAATGTTCAAGGCCATAGAGAGGCAAAGGATAGAGCTTTGAACAATGTGGTCTAGTGGAAGGCATATCTTCCCACAGTAAGGAGGTTGGAACTAGATGATCCTTAAGGCCCCCTCTAACCCAAACCATTCCAGGATTCTATGATGAGTCTGAACAAGCCTGGGCTAATAATTCCTTCTGACCTGTAGCATAGAAAGCAACAAGCACACATGGGAAAGCAGAATTTCCCTCTTTAAATGCTTACTGGGCTTACAACATAATAAATTGCATACACTTGGTTGGACAACAAATTATTCAACAAATTAAACAAAACCAAAAACCCACAAAACCAAAAACAAACAAACAAACAAACAACTCTAAATTGAATTAAATTCTGACATGAGAACCATCTGTGTTGCCAGAAAATCCCCAAAAAGTGATGGACAGATGCCAGCAGAAAAGCACTAGAGATGTCCCAAGATAGACCACGCTGTTAGTGAATTGGAGCCCTACCTTAGAGGAAGAATTAAAGGACCTGTTGGTTCTACCAGAAACCCTGAAGTCATGTGAGCAAGAACAGACAGTTTCCTTAATTTGGCAAGCTTGTATTAATTTGCCTTGTGTGAGCAATTAGCACTACCCCGTTGAGATGCACTGATGGCCTGAAGGACTCCTTTCCGCTGCAGACTAGACCAAAGTCTGAAAGATGGTGCAGTCATTGGCATTTATCTCATCAATGAAACAACTTTTAAGTAGAAAGTTAAACATGCACATAAATGCTTTCAGATACAAGACAAACACCAAGTGTATACACAAGCACCTCTTGTAATCCAACACTTTTCCTGTGGCCACATATTGAAACATTCACTTGCACTCACACAGGTATTTGACTTAGAGCACTGGAACACAAAACCACTGGAATATAAGAGCTTCACAAACATAGCACACCTACAGAAAGTTTGTTACTGTACAAATAGGTGAACAACCCAAGTGTCCAACAAAACTGAAAAATTAAGAACTACTTTGGTGGCCAAAACATGTAACTTATGCTTACAGTACCCGAATTGCTTGAGAAATAAGTATTTGTAGGATTTCTCCTCAAGTTTATTCTCAGTTTCTCAGTCCTGTCCCAATGCTTGTACTAATGCTTAGGACTTCTTATAAACAGAAGCAGGAAGAAAGAAAACAAACTCTAAAATAATTATCAAGAGGAATGGAAAAGCTATTAACATTAGCTAATAGAAACTCCTGTAATGACTAAAAAGAGCTTAAGTTTGTTCTTAAGAAGAGTGGATTTCAAATGGGCTGTGTTCCACTAACACCACATGCTATTCATGTTTAGCACTCATGACTTAAGATGTTAGCTACAGGTCTCTTACCTTTGGAGGCTTGAAGGGATATTCTGGTGTAAATGTGATGTCGAGGAAGAAAACACCTCCCTCATAGACTGAACCTGGAGGTCCTAGAATGGTTGATCTCCATTCGTAGATGTTATCACCTTTGGGGCCAGCACTAAGAGATAAAAAAAACCCCAAAATAATTTAGAAATACCACCACAGCTCAAATACGACCTCTTATATTTTTCAATATGATATGGAAGAAATATTTCAGTGTTACTCTTCATATACCACCTAAAGTAGAGACAGGGATTAAAAGAAGATTGAATCTCTTTCAAACACTCAGAGATCTTACCTGAACTTATCAGCATTCCAGACTGTTTAGCAAAGCTGAGAAACTAGATGTGGGGTATGGTTTCCATCTTCTTCCTCTTGACAGTTACAAGAGCAGCATTGCCCAGAACTACTCCTAAACATACTACACTATCAATACAATAGAAGAGCTGAGTTTCAAAGAACAATTTCCTACTGTATTTCAGAAATGGCTCTTCCATCTCAGTCTTAATAAAACTGTGCCACAATGAAGACCATACTAAAAAAAATAAGGATTTATGTTCATTTTATTAATCTTATGGGTTCTTTAAAATTAAATATATATCCTTGTTGTTAAACAAAGGTTCATAGAATAATTGAAGGAAGCCAAATCAATAATGACACTATGAAATGTCAAAATTTTCTACACTTTTATCATTTTGCTGCACTGATTTCTAAGATGAAGCCGTATGATCTTACCCTGTTGATATTGCTTGCATTGTGAAACTACTTTTTTTAGGGGGAATTAAAATCACCATGTCAAATTAAAACAGCATTTTCTCGAAATAGCTCTGCTTATTTAAGATTCTGCCTAACCTGCCAGCAGCTCACTACAAGCAGTAAAAACCAAAGGTGTTGCAGAGATCAAATGTCTGCTTGGTAAAATTAGTTTTACTGATATCCTCAGACACTTGTACTTGGTAGTGTGCTATTTGTCACTGGGTATTTCTAAGTACAGCTCAACCTATAAAGCCATTAATGGTATAGGACTCTTTTGCTGCCTCTTCCTTTCTGTACTGCTATGGTGGTATTTTGCTTGTAAGATGCCAGAGCTGGAAAAACCTTCCACATAACGGGAGGTGCTGACAAAGCTTTTTTTCTTCATGGATGTACTATGGCTTCCGAAATCTCTTCTCCCCTTGTTCTGAAGGGGATGGATCTTAACATTCCTAATACAATGAAAACTAGCCTGGCTGCTCTTTCCTCCTTCTTTTAACAAGGTTCCTCTAAGACAGAAGGTAAAAACCAGGGTCTTTTCATATTATAATAATCACTGAGCAGTATTACTTCAGAGGGAAGGCAATACAATAAATTCAATATACACATGACAATATGCATTTGATTAACATGCAGGGAACCAGAGTAATCACTAAGTGTTAATAACAACGTTACAAACAGAAATACAATTGCAAGAACATAAACTGTCATAATAACAACAGTGATCAGAGACATTTTTTTCCCCCTGCTCTTCCCAGTACTGGTGAACATGTTCATGACAGCAGGGGAGTCAGGAAAGGGAATTAATTCTGCTATCAAACGTAACTTTTTCCCCCCCAGATTACCCTAATAATAAAATTTCACAATATGTTGGTGCTAGATAATTCAACAATTGTGAGGTTATGACTAAAAGCATGCTTCTAGGGAAAGGAAAGCATGTAAGAAAGCAGTGAAGGAAGACAGATTCTCTGCAAATAATGCACCAGCCACAAGGGAAAGATTTTTCTCTCCAGAACACAAAACCCCACACAGCTCAAGATCAGTATTAAATTAAAGTAAAAGCCATTCCATCCTGAACACTCCTGGCATCCCACTCCACCTTAATGACTTGTCCCTGTCCTACGCACGTCCATATATTTGGGCACTCAGTACTCTCCAGCTACCACTTGTGCGTTAGACTGGAAAAGTGTTGTATTTCGGTGGGAAGCACTGCCTCTGGAAAGAAACCAACTTAACTGTGCAAACTTACTGGAGAGGACTCTCTGGGGCACCCTTAGCCACCGCTCCAAGGAATCACCTCTTCATGTACCTATTAGCAACCTACTGACACGCTGTCATTACTGCAAGTTGCGCCGGCAATCATCCCCCACTCCCTCCCTCCCCTAAAGGTGGAGGTACTGAACGGGAACAGGTACTTGAACTTCGTTAGCACCGATTTACTGTTGGAGTTTATATCACCAGAACTGCCAACAGAGAGCACTTCAGCACTCCAGAAATGTGATGTGCGATTAGCACTGAATACAGCCCTCTGAGCCAATGAGAAATATTTCAACATTTCACATTTTATTTCTAGCTTCAGCCCAAAGGACTGTCAATAAAAAAATCCCACAGACTCAAAAAACATTATCATTAGTAATAGTCTTAGAAATCTCTTGTATCGTATTAGGTTTCCAATTAGAGCTATCACTGCACACAAGTAATATACTACAATATTAAGAGTGCAACATCTTTGTAAGACATCAGTAAGCTTTAACAATGATGTGCTAAGCTTTCCTTTTAAGCTTTTCATAATTCAATTAACAGAGTAAAATAGCTGTGCACGTCCAACTTTTACACATTAACATTGATTTCTTATAAAAGAAAGACTGAAAGAGGAAGATGCAAGTCAGCTTCAACTGTGAAACTGCTTAGATTTAACTTAGGATTAATAATATCAAACAGCTCATGAAGACCTAGTGCATAACAGATAAGTAACAATACTTGACCACAGTTTAAAAACAGTAGCATTAATTATTGGTAGAGGTATGGAAACCATCAAAGGCTAAAGATTACATTCTTTGTTTAAAATCCTTGCAATTATCTGCTTCAAAAAGAAATTCACTGATACACGGACACAGGGCTCACTGGCACAACTGTCACCTTGCCTGATATGTGTCACCACTGCTCAAATTAAGAGTCTAGATCTACTAATACAACACTTTGAAGCTGTCCAACATATGACCACTAAGAAGACAATTTTAACCAATTAAATAGAAATTGTTTCCACTGCAAGACGAGAGTATGTGAGCAACAACTTTCTGTATTAACTCAGCAGCCCACAACCTCTTCACTTCCAAAGAAAGAAATGAATAAAAGACCAGCAATTCAGAGTGAAAAATGACATCTGAAAGAAAACTGAAAAGATCCCAACCCATTATTATCCTATCAAGACGCATGTGTTACACTGCAGTGCAACTGAGATCTCTCTCAGGAAAACACCAATATGTTCAGTGAAGATGCACTGCACCCATTTTAAGAACTGATCCTGATTGTTCCCAGTGATGTTGGCTTATCCCCCAGACAGATCTTATGACAGAAACACTCCTTGGGAAACCACCCAGAGCCAAGGTATTCTTCAAGGAATATCTAATTTTCCAAGTCTAGAAGCAGGAAAATGCAAGGAATTACCTCCTGGTAGATGCAAGGCAGAGATAAAGTCTCAGCACAAGTGAGACTAACCTCAAGGTCCTGCATGGGCCAAGTCCTAACCAGCCTTGTGCTGCTTTGGAAAAACCTGATCTTGCTCTGCCTCTCTTTGCTGGCAGGCGCCATATTCTTTCCCAACCTAAAATTCCAACAGATAAATTAGAAATGCCTGGAGCAGAGGCTGGGGAGCAGAACGATGCCTAGGCAAATGAGCTGCTGATACCTTGCACTACTGAGCAGCTGCAAACACAGAGCTCTGTCTCAGAGATTCAGTGTTCATGGAGAAGACACAAACACACTCTTGCACATTTGGAAAAAGCTGAAGTGACAAGACAGTCTGCAAGAACACCCAGCCTGTGGCTTTTTTTGTATTAAGCCAGCCAGACATAACCTCCATCACAAGCCTGCAATGCATGATACCACCACGATATTTAGCACACATAAACTCAGCTTCCTCCTCTGCCCTGGCACTCTGCAAATCACTAAAAATATCCCTATGCCACAGAGGGAAGGCAGGACTTTTTGGTGTTCACCACATACAGCTAATGTATAAAAATCCCTGGGAACACAGTGATGGTACTTTCCAGGAGAATGACTCAGGAAGAGTGTATTGTTTATGTAAACATGCTAGTTCATTTGGAAACTACCTGGTCCTTTTTAGGAGCTGACCAAATGATAATGTTAGTGCTCCCTTTAGTGAAAATTCAGATTGGCAAATAGTTTAATTTCTCTTCTTTGAGATAGAGAAGACACACAATAGCAGACCACTGCAGTGATAAATCAAAATAGTTGATGCTACAGACACTAGGTTAATACCCTGATATAACAAAGGAGCACATGTTTAGCAGAGTAGTTTAGAAGTGCCAGAGACTGTTATTCATCAGGGTGATTCCATGGTATGATGAAAGAAATAACACCTAATGAAAACCCACAATCTATTTCACTTAAAATTGCAA